>MU968450.1:27112852-27319191 GCA_034641835.2 Pinus albicaulis
AGTGCAGGTATTAATTTTCTATAAAAATAATTTATTTGACATGTCATTTTTAGCGAAAAATATGGAAATGTGTACTTTTTTATTATATCTATATGCAAAATGTCATATTTTTGTCAATAGTTTTTAATTATTATTCTTTTAGTGAACAATTATTTTATGTTTATTGAAGTGTTAATTAATAATGTATAGTATATAATAAATCATAACTTTTAAATATTTATTTTATTATTATTTTTTTAACTTTGTAAAAAAAAAAAATTAAAATTTTCATTATAAAAACACATTGCAAAGGAAAACAAAAAACAAAAATTTGAGAAACACTTAAAAACCAAATATCTTAAGATGAAAAACATGAAGATGAATAAGACAATTTGAAAAATTGTTAAATAATCAACATTTAAAAAAAAAAAAAATCATGTATACTTAGGACATAAGAAAATTTAAAGTGTCAAAAATATGCCTTAAAAAAAAATTGTTGATGTTTTTCAAAATCCGCATGAAAATCACCAACATTTTAAAAAAAATATCCACACTTAATACATTAGAAAAATTGAAGTATAGAAATAAACCCTTTAAAAAAGGGGTTGATGTAACATCAACACTTTTCAAAATCGGCTTGAAAATCATTAGAATTTAAAAAAAAATGTCCATACTTAATACATAAGGAAATTTAAAGTGTCAAAAATATTCTAAAAAACATAAGTGTATTTTGAATCAACCGTTTTCAAAATCATCTTGAAAATCACAAACGTTTAAAAAAAAAATGTACATACTTAATACATAAGAAAATTTAAAGTCTCAAAATATGTTCCAAAAAAACATGTAACGTTTTTCAAAATCGGATGATTTTTTGCAACCCCTACAAAAGTGAAAACTCGATACAATTCCCGTTAAGTTGGTAATTTTTTTTATTACTGCTGATGTGATTGATTAAGGACTCATTTCTAAAACATGGAAGAACAAGAGAGTAAAATTGTTGATATGAATATATACATATTTCTAAATTTTGTAATCAACTTAATGAAGTTATTAATGGTGTCTTGGTTCAAGACATGTGATTGACAAAAAATTGAAGACATGTGAACAACTACACGAAAACATGCTTACTAAAGCATGATAGGGAAGAAACCAAGATTTCTTTCCCATTAATACACTAACAATTGAGTGTATGTGGCAACACATAACAAGACTTGTGGCAACAAACGGAAGCTTGTATCGTTGTAGGGTACAACGGGAGATGGACCAATCCCATCAAGGAACAATAACCTTTAAGAAATTGAAAGTTAAGCTCAGAATCTTGAAGGCTGAACTGAAGATTTGCAAGGAAAAAATTTAGAAGCTTGCCAGTAAGTAGTAAAGGTTATCCAAGATGAACTCAAAGTTGCAAAAACACTTGGGGGAATTCACACAACAGGATTTTCCCTCAAAAGAGGGAAGTTGTGTTGGAAGAAAGAGGCCTTGCAAGGCTTAGAAGGATAAAATGATATTTTCATGTTGGTATTGAAAAGAAAATTATCTAAGAAAGGATTGTCCCCACATGCAAAAAATAAAGAGAATAGTTGTTGCAAGCCACGGAGACACAAATCAATGATGCAAAATGCCAAGAAGGAGGGGGAATTCCCTCAAACTCCTTGATATATATACATATATGTGTTGAAAATATCCCTTAATAAATACTTAGGATGTAATACATCAAGGCTGCCATAAACCTTGGAAAATAACTTAAACTAATTTTTGTATATACCACACACACACATACACACATTTTTGTATGGTGATGAAGGACATAGTGAACATTGGACTCACGTAGTTGAGTTGTTATGTGATATTTTTAAATTCTTACATAATATGTTCTGGATTGTTGACTTCATGATTTATTTTTATTCATTTTATTGATGAATTGAATGCATGGCCATGCTACCTTTTTTCTGAATTTTTATATTGATGTCGCGAATTTTAATGTTTCCCTAACTTTCCTTTTTCATTTTTTTCCTTTCTACTTTCATGCTAGGGACTTGGGGAAGAACTTTTTGGGCGTGGCAGGGAAACCATGGGGCTCTGGTAAGAGATTTAAGTGAAGCCCAATAAGGAATATGACTTGAGAGAGGCCTATGAATGAAGGAAATGAAGAAGGCCAAGAAGGGGAAATAAATGATTGACATGGATAAAAGCATCATGATGTTGGGAAGGTGAGATGAAACATGTTATCGCCAGAATACCTTTAAGCGTTGGTCCTGAATGTGACAAAATACATAAATTAACAAATGTACATGACTGGAATTCAAGTGTGCAAACATTGGTAGCTAGAAATTAATAGTTAGAGGCATTGGTACTAACAACAAGGTGAAGAAGATAAAGGGAGGAATTTGGCTAAAAGAATTTCTTGACCACAATAGTTATTGCTATTGAAAATTATATACATGTTGTGTATAGTTGAAAGCATTTTTCTAATCCTTGACTCTATTTGACATATGTTAATGTGTGTTATGTCCATAAATAAGTGGATAGTAACATGATAACAAAATGGATTCGTTGGGTCCATGGGGACAATGGATAATGAAATGGCACAACAAAATTTCTCTTAACCTTAGCTCTAATTACACATGTAATTATGTATTATATACATGATCATGCTTACGAGTATATATATGAAAATTACATGTCGTCTAACAAGGTTTTCATGGGCCATTCTTGTGGAAGAATGACTATTTCAATTTATTTAATAAAAATATGAATGGCATAAAAAAATCCTTGGTTTTATGAGGAATCAATTTGGAAAACGTATCCCTAAATTTTTTATGATTTTAATATCATGTGAATATGGTTCTTATATTATTCCCATGTTTATATTATGAACGATTAATGTTGAGGGATATATCAGCAAAGCGAAAGCATTGTGATCTACGACATGATGGGACAAGGATGCACAATTGAAGAAACCAAAAAACCAAGATTTGGGTTGTGGATGCACACAGTGAAACATGCAAAAGACACTAGAGGTAGTTTACCTAGTGTTTGTGGGCAGAGATGGTGTGGTCTCTGGATTTTCAACATTGTTGTGTACATGTTGTATTGTGCCATGTGTATTGTTTACGTGTTGTGTTGTATCATGTGTATTCGTTGTGTTGTATCATCTATATATGTGTATGTGATGTATTGTACATTGTGTATATGTGCATGTTTTGTGTTGTTGTGTAACCAACTCCAAAAATAGAAGAAAAGAGATATCAACGCCTTAGAAATAAGCCACTTCGAGGGGGAAACCTCCAATACATTACATAAATGAACAATTCTTGGATGATACAATTTACAAAACCTCCTTCCTATATATAGGAGTCCATGGGGCCATAATGTAATCCTAGTGGGCCACAATGTAATCCTAGCCGACCTAACAATAATAATTTAAGGGCACAATAATAACAAAATGGGGGTTACAAGGATACAATAATAACAATAAGGGAGTTACACTAACAACAATAAGGGACTATACTAGTAATATAGGGACCTAACATGCCCCTCTCCTTCAAAAAAGTGTTGTCCTCAACGCTTGAGTAGCTTCGGGTGCTTCTGTATAAAATTCTCATCCTCCCATGTAGAATCTTCAGTGGGTAAGTTCTTCCACTTGATGAGATACTCTGAAATTGATCGATTACGTAGTTGTCGAGTTCTTGTTTCTGTGACCGCTTCAGGTTCCAATATGATTTTTCCTTCCTCATCAAGTTCTGGCAATATTGTTTGAACTGGAAGATTTTCACCTATAACCTTCTTTAAGCATGAAACATGGAGAACTTGATGTACTCGCGAAGAAGCAGGAAGCTCCAATTTGTATGCCATAGTACCAATATTTTGCAACACCTTGTAAGGACCATAGTACTTTGGCGATAATTTATTATCCTTATTAGCTTGCTTGAGGGACATTTGTTTGTATGGTTGTAGCCGTAAAAATACCCAATCTCCTACATCAAAACTTCTCTCGCTGCGATGTTGATCTGCCTATTGTTTCATTCGATTTTGTGCCAAATTAAGGTTATCCTTTAAGAGTTGGAGAACTTCTTGCTGATGCTCGATGTGATCTTCGACTGCTTGAACCTTCGAATTCTCCCTTAAATATGATGTAATCGATGGTGGATGATATCCATAAAGTGCCATAAATGGGGTCATTTTTGCTGCAGTATGGAAGGAAGTGTTATACCACCATTCAGCGAGAGGTAACCACTTGACCCATTGTGTTTGTTTATCGGATACAAAACAACGAAGATATCCTTGCAAACATTTATTTACTATCTCAGTTTGACCATCAGATTGAGGATGATAAGATGAGCTATGAGCTAATTGAGTACCCAAACAAGAAAATAACTCCATCCAAAAATTTTCAGTAAAAATGGGATCTCTGTCGCTCACAATAACCCTTGGGTTTCCATGTAACTTTTGAATTGTGTCCATAAATGTAGTAGCAACTGTACTTGCTTTAAATGGATGAGATAATGCACAAAAGTGTGCATACTTTGTAAGTCTATCAACTACCACCATGATGACACTCTTTCCTTCGGACTTAGGTAAACCTGTGATAAAATCCATTGAAATCTCCTCCCAACGTTGACTTGGAATGGATAAAGGTTGTAGAAGACCTGAGGTCTTAATTGTCTCAACTTTATTCTGCTGGAAAACCAAACATTTCGCCACAAACTTTTGAATATCTGATTTAAGGCCATCCCAAAAAAAAATCTTTCTTCACCCTGTGGTAAGTTTTTAAAAATCCTGAGTGTCCTCCTAAAGGAGAAGTGTTGTGTAACCAAATGTTGTGTAACCAGCTCCAAAAATAGAAGAAATGAGATATCAACGCCTTAGAAATAAGCCACTTCGAGGGGGCAACCTCCGATACATTACATGAATGAACAATTCTTGGATGATACAATTCACAAAACCTCCTTTCTATATATAGGAGTCCATGGGGCCATAATGTAATCCTAGTGGGCCACAATGTAATCCTACCCGACCTAACAATAATAATTTAAGGGCACAATAATAACAAAATGGGGGTTACAAGGGTACAATAATAACAATAAGGGGGTTACACTAACAGCAATAAGGGACTATACTAGTAATATAGGGACCTAACATGTGTAATGTATAGGGGCAGTAGTATGAAACTATCTGGGCCCGTGTGTTGTGCAATGTGTTTAGGACATGCATGTATGGGATTATCTGGGATTGTGTTGATTAGGATAGGTAGACTACCAAAAATGGGGGTTTCTTGGGCCTAAGAAGGTGTGGGATACACCTATATTTCTATTGATAGAAGACTATTGGGATTGCTAATGCCCATATTCGCGAGTTAGCGACTGGGCTTATTTATATTTATCTGTTACTAAGTACTCGCCTTAGGGCCAATGAAACACTTAGTGAATTTGAAATTGAAGAGAAAAGAAGAGAAGGAACTAGGTGTTTTCTAGCTTTGGAAACCAATCTAATGTGAGTATGAGGTTGAAAAGAAGAGAAGGTGATAGGTTTTTGTCAGGTTTTGCAACCAATCTGGTGTGTCTAAAGAAAGGAGCAGAGAGAAATTCAAATAAAAGTGTCATTATTTCATTGATTTTTAAAATTTTAAATTATGAATAAGATTTAGTACTATAATTTATGATAGTTTGGGTTTTGAGCTAACTGGATGTAATATTCTTATTCATGATGATCTAATATATGAGCTAGTTTAGCTTGTTGGGACAAGAACCAAAGTAAAATTGGAAATGGCACCTCATTGATAAGTTGGTAATGAGCTATGATTTGAATGATTACAAATTATTATGATGATTCTCATGGAGAATTGTGTTCCCTGATGTAGGAAAGCATGGAAATTCCATAGTTGGGTGAATTGGATGTGTTAGTGTGAATTATAATCACAAGCATATTGAAAAAATCTCACATTAGTTGTGCATAGAAAATAGTCATAACATCAAATATGGTTGCAAATTTCTTTAGATCTATAGTTATTTGACCAAGATAAATGCTACAAAATCCAGATCTATGCAGTAAATAAAAGCAAGAGTTGCTCCATGCATCTAATAGTCAAGACAAGAATATTTTTAAATAATTTTTGTATTTATGACACCTGGGAAGGGAACATAGAAAGATGATACCAGTCCCCCTCAATGGGATGGGTTCTTGTATGTCCTCAGCACTTCAGATCTAAGATCTCTCTCTCTTGATGGTGTAGAAAACCCAAACAAAAATAGAACTCAAAGGGAGCTCACAAGCAAAATGGTAGCAAAATATGACAATGATGGAGGATCAAAGTCAGACCAAAAGTATAGATCCAGAGTGAGATTTAAAAAACAAAAGGTAGTGAATGAATGGAAAACCCATCTATTTATAACAAAATATTAAGTTAGTCTAGATATTGGTGCATAATTAAAATATTATTAACCAAATCTAGATCCAACTTTTATGGAATATTTTATTATATTTGCTGGAGGGAAAAAGAATTTGAATTTGGTCAAATCCCTTTATTTGTAAATAATAAATAAATAAATGATTTATTTATTATTTTAAGAGCATGGTTGAGTAATAATTAAAAATAGTGATTCATTCAACTATTTATAAATGATTTAGTCAAATTTAACAAGGAATATTATTTAAGTAATGTTTAAATCATTATTCCTAGAAAATAATAAGAAAAATAGTGATTTATCTAATTAATTTTCCTGTTTTGGGTTAAATATGGCTAGGAATATTAATTAAACTGTAGTTTAACTAATTATTCCTTCAGAAAAATAAAAAAAATATGGATTTTTTCAATATTTCCTCATGGGGTTTCCTATTTAGACCATAAACAACTTAATAAATTATGGATTACTAAGTTATTTTTCATAGTGAAAGCAATTTTACTTAGGGTAAAATTGGTCTTACATGGTGTACTTTGGTCCATCTAATAGTAATAGGTTAGATGACCAAAAATTGGTGTAACAGATTGCCCCCCAGCGTGCGAGCGTTAGGAGATAATAATTTGACCGAAGTACGTTGTAAGAACTCAATCACTAGACACCTAAGGGGAAGTCAGAGAGAGAGAAATATAAGGTAGACTAAAGCGCTAGAGGACAAGACCCTGTGGAGGTGAGACTTACAGGTGTGACAAGTGTTGGAAATGTTGTCATTGATGGCAAAGGAGATAGCAAAGGTAAATATAGGAGCAACACTTAAACTATCCATAAGGAAAAAGAGACAGAGAGCTAGCAGAGGCAGCAGAAGGAATAGAGGAATTGAAGCAGAAGCAACAAAGGAATTAGAGACAGAGAAGTGGAGTTGAAAAGGCCCGAAGGAGTGTAATACAGAGGTTTATTCACGAATTAGGGGTGTAATACAGTTTGCAGATGAATTATTGAGCAATTATTCATTAATTGAGTCTGTATGGAATAGACTTTGACTGAAGACTAAAACCCTGTGGTAAAGACTTAATATTCTTGGGGATGAGCTGGAGCATTTCTTAAATGGCAGAAGAGGGCTGGAGAGAGAGCCCGAGAGTTGGAGAGAGGCAGAGGACCTCTTCAGTAACAGAATAAGAGAATAATGGCCATCGCGTTGAATATCTGGCCCGTTATGAAATTGTAAGAATTTGTTCTGAGATCTATCGCCTATATATATACATATATCTTTTTATGAAGAATTGTGAATAAGTTCCATGTATAGTTTTATGTCTTCCTGGTCGAATCATATGAGGAAATTATCTCAGCGTAACTGTGCATTTGTTGTTCAACTCTGTGTGGAGGGGACCTTTCGTAATTGTGCATTTGCCGAGTTAAATCATGTATAAATGTATGTATGTCTTCTTGATGAAGGATAATGGATTTGTGTAATTGAAGTTCGAATCCCATAGCCAAGGATACGGGCGGAGTGATAGAACTCTGTATACTCTATAATAGGAATCTCTATGCAGGAAGACAGAATTGAAATCATGTATATGATTGAGTTCTAGTGGTGCTCTGGGAATGCGTAAGAATGCTTTGACTCTGCAGTAGTGTACTCCGTCCCTGTGTTAATGCATATACTCCAGAATGTTCGTGGTTATACGCTTCGGTGTGTATATTGAATATATAAATCGTGTGCAAATAGACCGTGGAATGGAAATGGTTGAATAGTATCGTTGAACATATTGGAACCACGAGTTAATGTTGTACACGGAAGTGTCAGATCAGAACCTGGAGCATAGGAGGAAGTGGAACCACGACCAGATGAACAGTGAACGCGGATTTCCGAAAACCACCCTGCCATTTCGCACCGCTTTTCTGGAGCAGGTGGTATTTTCTGAATTGGAGCGATTCCATACAAGAATCGACACGTGGCAAGGGACCCGTTTCAAAACCGCCCTTTAAAGTGCGCCTTCGCATGTTATTCATCGTACCAGGACACGGAGCGAAATGGACAGGAGCCGTCGATCTGGTGGGCCGACATCTGACGGTGATTGTTCGCAGGACCCACACGAAGTTTAATGGAAGAGCCCGGGGGTTAACAAAGGTACGACGCGCACGTTTGATTGGTTGTATCGTGGGCCCGGGCGGAGTCATATATAATGAATCGGTTTATTAATGTTTTCGACGTATTATAATCTTAATATAAGGTTCGAGAGTATGTTAAAAGAGTCGATCAAAGTTTAATATTGGTGGTGCATGGTGGAGCCACCACAAAGTGGTGTTTACGGGGGCTCCCATTTCTCCGTACACATCAAATGGGGTGAGGCCCCGCAGTTCATCATAGCCGTTGATCGGCGGTCAACGTGTGATCGGCCAGTCAACTACGGGGGGTACCCTCCGTGTTAACCTCCGCGCTCTTCAACCCCCCGCACTCCGTTGATCTCCAATCAACCTGTGCGCTGTTTAACATGCGCCTGTTCACCGTGCTGCCGCCTGCGAATTGATCTCTCGTTCGGGCAGTTGGAATTACATTCCAACAAGTTGTATATGGTTAATTGGCACGATATGAAATATGAAATATGTGAACGGGGCCTAATACATATACACGGAGATGGATTGTCAGGTTATAATATTATATGGCGACGGTAAAGTTAATTCCTTGGGCTTAATAACAATACCAGAAGTCTATAATTCTGGAGGCGGTATTATATGCATACCTGCTCGAGTTTGCTACCCCTGCGGAACTTAAAGGGAATGGAGCTACGTTTGATGCGAATTGATACAACTATGATTCAAACCATATATACTTCAAGGAGAAAGAGGAAGTATATGATATGATTAAGTTATATCAAGAGCATGCTGAGACACACAGGAACAAATTTGACAGGTGTTCAAGCACAGGAATCTAGAAAATATTCAAAAGTGCAGTAAACAGGTGAAATGTGCAGATGACAGTAAACAAAGAAGATGCAGAACAGTTTCTTAACAACAGTAGAAAAAGAAAAAATCCAGTAAAGTCAAAGTTCAGAAGAGGAGCTGAGTGATATTGAAATATGAAATTAAGAATGTAAATGTAAATGATGTAATTATTTTTTATTGTTTGTGATGCAAAGGCAAGTATCCTAAGGAAAAGACAAAATCCCACTGTAGCATGAAATTTTGTACAAATTATTATGATTTTAAATTGAGTTGGATAAATAAATGAGGAGGCAGAAGACCAAGGGGTATGACCATCCATTTCGAATTCCTAGAGGAAAACAAACAGTCATCAAGAAATTCTATAAGTAATATCATTTTGATATGAAAAAATATGTGTGAGAAGTGAAAGAGAGAGTGAGAGAAGAGAATGCAGAAATGAAGCAATGAGGCAGAGAAGAAAGAGGAGTTGAGCAGAGAAGAAGGAGAAGCTGATAGAGAATCTGAAAAGATGCAGAGATGATAAAGGGCAGATATGAGAATAGATGATATCCAAGGTAAATCAGCAAGTGTTTCTCTTTTGAAAGAGTAAGGAAGTTGGAGCTTCCCTATCAAGTTGTAGCTTGATAGATGTTAATTGTAGTTGAATGAGGTAGGAGCCTCCTGTAGGTTGGTGCCTGTAGAAAATTGATGGGAGTTGGTGCTTCCACATCAAGTTGTAGCTTGATAAAATGTCAGTTGTAGCTGACTGAGGTTGGAGCCTCCTGTAGGTTGGTGCCTGCAGAAAGTTGAAGGGAGTTGGTGCTTCCTTGCAAGTTGTAGCTTGCAGAATTGAGGTAGGAGCCTTCTGTAGGTTGGTGCCTACAGAAAAATAGTGGTGAGAGGGAGTTGGAGCTTGCCTTTGCATCACAACAATAATAAGATGTGGTTTTCTCCTTTTATGGGTTTCCACTTATATTTGGTGTCTTTGTGCATGTGTTTATGTGATTTATCTAATCTGCTTAATACTTGTTGCTCACATATTAAGACTGTTGTTACAATTAACAAATTTGTTTGATGCTTGCTGCTCACTAATAAAGATTGCTCACATATTAAGTTGATCATGAAGTGAAGGTGTAAATAAGGTTTAAGAGAAAAGTTTTAAAAGTCCATGTATGTGTTAAACTGATTCACCCCCCCCCCTCTCAGTTTAACTAAGGGTTCAACAACAAGTCTCTTTTATGAGTGAGTACCCATTCTACAAGAGGCGGGGGAGGCATACCTATGCCCGCCGAGACAAAGTACAAAGAATAATGTGTCTAGTAAAAAAGGGACTGAACTATATAGTACATGATGGCATAAACATTGGCCAGATAAAAACATCATAATGGATCCCACATACATATTTTTCCTGGGATAGCAGCCAGGACTTATAAAATAATATGTGAGTACATGAGATATAAGTAAAACCAAAGAGGCTCTGTAAACAGGGGGGGCTCTGAAAATCTGAATGATACATGCAAACTAAAAGGTGCTACAATTGATTGAGGACAAAACCATCAAATATATGGAGCTGCATTAAAGGCTATAATGAATAAGTCGTCCGAGCATGTGGGGGGCTACCTGAAGGGCCACCCCCTCATGAGGTCTGAAACATCTCACACACACCTGGGAATCACTGGTCCAATTTGTTGCATCACTGAACCATCAAGTATACGGATCTCGATCATGCCGTAAGGCGCTGGAGCTAAGAAAAAATCAAGTCAAAGGGCGATAAGGAGTCCCTTAACCTGATCTGAGTCACCAAACAAGAGTGGAAGCTAGAACAAAGGTACACCGCCCTCTAGAACTGTCTTCTAGAATGAATGAGCTGATGTCGACATAAGGAGTTCTGCCATAGGTAAGGCAATAAGGGAGGGCTCAACTAAGGGATGAGAGATAATAGTAGAGCGACTGACAGACTGACACTAGGAATGATGATGGAATGGGGGGTACTGAGTAACCGGCTAACGACTTCCCTTGTTAGAGCATGAAGGGCATGGATGACCTAGCAGCAACTGACACAATATCAAAGGGGATACAGGACAGTATGACTAAAGGCCAAAGTGTGCGACACGAGAGAGGGAAAAAGCAATGAAGGATGGAGGACTATGACGGGATACAAAGGGACTCGAGATAGACTCCATGAATGCTATGATGAATCAACTCAGATGCTCTAAAGAAGGGCAACTCGATGATGCTGCCACAAAAAATAGGCCCAGTGGGGACCATAAAAACATGAGTACAAGATGGTTACTCACGACGAAAATTGACACGAGCATGGAAAAGTATGGAGGCAAAGTGGTGCCCCCAGTTCAAGTGTTGCAAGTGAAGAAATTCGATTTTGAGGAGTGGTGAAGTGACCCTTCTTGGAAAAAATGTGTCCGGGTGAAGTATCAAATCATGAAAAATCATAAGCTGGCTACCTAAAATAAATAGAACATGCATTTCAGGGAGAAAATTCTAAGGGAAATATTTCTTAAGATATAGTGCATTACGAGGATTGGGAAGGGGGCGAACTTCGAAATCCTCTAAGAGGTATGCCCCTTTATCTAAATCCTTACTGATGATATAAGGGCCTAGCCATAATGAGTCAAACTTCCCATGACCGACGACATCATGGGCCTGGTCATACACCAGAACAAGATCACCTTCATGAAAAGTACGAGGGTGGACTTTTCGGTCATATTGATCTTTGGTGTGTTTCTTAGCAGCTTCGGTGGTTTGAAATGTAACACGATGGTATTTGGAAGCATGCTCAAGCATGAGAAGTCATTGTTCTAAAGGTTGGGTGTCAGTGAGAAGTTCAACGGCTAGATGAAGGAAAGGGATTTCACACTCAATCAGTAAGACAGCCTCCTCGCCAAAAACAAGGTGGAAAGGAGTAAACCTAGTGGCAATTTTAACCAAATTTCTATAGGCCCACAAAGCAGGGAAGAGCATAAGGTTCCAGTTGGTTTTGTGCTTATCCACCGTCTGTTAAAGCATGGTTTTAAGGATTTTATTGACTAGTTCAATTTGGCCATTACCTTAGGGGTAATAGGAGGATGAATATTGGTGCTCAAGGCCCAATAGAGAGGTTAGCTCACACCATAACTCATCTTCAAAATTCTGGCCATGGTCAGACACCAATTGCTTCGGAACTCTGAATCAAGCGATAACATTGTTAAAGAAAACAAGGGTTGCAGTAGCTGCCATGTTGTTGAGCGTTGGCATGGCCTCAACCTATTTTTTGAAATAGTCAATTGCCACAATGATATACTTGTGGTTACTAGCAGATGGAGATCAACACTCTATAAAGTCTATGGCCCACTTACAAAAGGGACCAGCTGAGATGATAGGATGGAGGGGAGCCAGAGGGGCTCGCGCCTTAGAGACAAAATGTTGGCAATCAGAATGGTGTTTGACTACTTCAATGCAATCACTGAAGAGGGAAGGCCAAAAATACCCAGCGCACATGATTTTCTAGGCAGTGGCGAGATCGAAGAGGTGGCCACCACAAGCGCCGATATGGCAGGCATTAAGGACTTACTCAGCTTCAATTTGCATGAGACAATGACAAAGGAGAGTATCTACATCGCGACAATAAAGGTCTTCACCGATGAGAAGGTAGCGGGGGGCTTGGTGTTAGATATGCCGTCGAGCATCACGATCAAGATGGAGGGCAAAATTTTGGGTTCGAAAATAAGTGAGGATGTCACCATACCAAGGATCATCTGTGGTAATGGAAAAAAAATGTTCATCAGGGAAATCATCATTAACTAGAGGATCTTGTGTACCAATAGGTAATTTAGAAATGAATTCAGCGAAGGCTAAAACTTTCTTACTTTTTGGTGCGACAAATCCAAGATTGAATTCCTGGAGGATAATGATCCAATGGGCGTACTTCCCATTGATGATCCGACAACTCAATAGGAAGGCCATAGGGTTGCAATTGGTCACACCTTGGTGGAACACATGAGGATATAATGACGAAGTTTTTGGACCGAGAACATGACATCCAATGCTAACTTCTCTTCATGTGAGTAGGATACATGAGGGCCTACAAGGTTCTTACTGACATAATAGACAACATGCTCGATTCCATTGTCATCTTCCTGAATAAGGACTCCAACGACCAAATGGGTGGAGGCTGAGATGTACAGGATGAAATCCCTATCAAAGTCAGGGGGACAAATCAAGGGAGCGGATGTGAGAGCATGTTTCAGTGTAGAAATTTGAATAACTGATATATTATTCACCAATATTCTCCTAATCACACACTATTTTAGCTTCATGCATAATACATAATCTCTTCTACCATTGATCATTACATGCGGAAATAAAATCAATTGCATGCACACATTAAAACCATAAAAAATCACACATATGAACACAGTATTTGATGGGAAAGCTTAAAGCTGAAAACCCCCAACTATCTGTATATTATATGTCATGGAGATCATGTAAAAATCATAGTACAAAGCTCCTCACAAGCTCTCAGCACCACATCCAATTGCTACACACTATCAAGCTAGATCTAGCAAAACACATGCTCCAATCTTTTGCCACTTGATAGCGAGCCTCTATTGCATAATCAATGCTATGGGATGGCTAATTAAATAACATAAAACACCTGGCTTGTACTGCGCAATCCTCATGGGCTTCTCCACCTATCTGTGTGTTGCAAATAGCAACTGTATAGTCACAACTGATAGTTAACCTGCTCTTTCACCTATTTCTGCACTGGTCTCCACTGAAACTGTCCATGCACTGAAGTTAACTGATGCATTCTTTAGTTGATTAATGAGTTTTTAATTAGTGAATTAATTAATAATTAATTCACACCACTCTCACTAATTGTATCAATCAGTTAAACTGAATACAAATAGCTCAACTATGTTTAGATTAGTTAAGCTGAATACAACTCCACTAACTTCCTCAATCAACTCCACCAAACTCTGTCACATGAGTTCTAACTGAAGTATCAATATGGCTCCCTCCAACCCTTAGGAATATCATTCGCCACATCAGCTCTATGCCACATTCATTACCTTCACTTAGAGAGGTAATACAAAAAGGACTAGATGGTTTTTGATCAAATGTTATTAAGGATGAAACAATATTCGACATATCTATTTTATTGGCAATCTAAAAATAGATTCCACCCAATATGTCTAAAATAGAACCATCAAACTCAACATTGGCTTAAAGTCACTAAATAATATACACGACTCATAGAACATGATCCATATGTCTAAAAATAGACTTTGTGCCAAAAGACTCAAACTTTACTAGACACTTGAAGAATGAAAGTGACCCTTACTTCAAATACTATGTTTATTACAAATCTCAACATTCAGGGCATCAAAAGAATCTTGAGCATAGTCATCCCACACAAATGGAATGTTATATCTAAGGATTCTAAGGAACCCATACACGATGGTGGCATAGTCAGGTACGAACCATCGAAGGAAATTAGCTTTTCCTGGGAGGCTTTGTAACTGGCGTAAGGTACGAGGAATAGGAAGCTCAAGGATAGCTTGAAATTTCAAGGGATCAAGTGTTATACCATATTTAGACACAATGAATCCTAGAAGATGGCTAGAAATAACACAAAAGACACACTTCAGCGGGTTGAGGCGGATATTATACTTGCGACATTGGAGAAAGACGGTATGCAAATCATGGAGGTGATGTGCCCAATGTTTAGAACATGCGGTGAGGTTGTCTAAATAAGCAAGGATAATATGAGCCAAGTCATGGAAACAGTAAGACATGGCTTGCTAAAAAGTGGCTTCGGCATTCTTAAGGCCGACCGGCATGACCCTATAGGCAAATGTTCTCCACAGACTAATGAACGCAGTCTTAAGCTGATCAGCACGGTAGATAAAAATTTGGTTGTATCCGGAGAAACCGTCCATGAAGGATAGAACCTCATGCCCCGCACACTCGTCAATGATTTGGTCAATGAATGGTGTGGGGAAGTTGTCTTTGGGACAAGAATTTTTCAGGTCGCAAAAGTCAGTGCAGACATGAATGGTGCCTTGTTTCTTGAGAATGGGAATCGGATTGGACACCCAAGTGGTGTATTCAATGGGATAGATAAAACCAGCATGCTTGATCTTATCGATTTCAGCTTTGAAAATCTATCTTTTGGAAGGATTAATGAGTCTCAACTTCTAACGGACAGGATTGGCATCAATCCATGTATCGATATGGTGTTCGAAAATGGCGGGATCAAGTCCAGGCATTTCTGAATAGGACTAGGTGAAAACATCACAGAATTCCTTTAATAGATTGGTGTAAGCCTCAATTTCTTCCGGGGTGCATTGGTCACCCAAGGTAATGTTTTCTTCTACCCCTGGTTTGTCAAAAATTTCAATTTTAATGGGAGGAGAGATATTGACCATATTTCCTTCTTCAAAAGCATCGGGTGCAGGGATGGGATTTCTAAACCAATCGAATTCATCGGGAATGAAGTCTTTTGTTTCCACAGCATATTGGTCATGGGACTGTTGTAGGAGGAAGTACGCATGGGAGTGCATATCATCCCATGGAAAGTCAGGGTCAATCATCACTTCCATAATGTCTTCATCGGAATGGAAGATGGGGTGACTGGGGGAAGGGGGAACACCTGAAGTGGTAGAGTTGCCTAACTCATCATCATGTGAAGAAAGGCTCACATGTGCAATGTCATGGGGGGTGACAAAAGAGTAAGCAGATAAAGGATTTATCAATGTTGAGCCCAGGGTGATCGTTGAAGGGAGGTTAGGCGAAACAGGAGGGGAAGTCTCAAAGGGGTCTTCCACCATGGGTCTCATGGATGATGATAGGTAGAAAATGGTGGCCGAAGACTCCGTCATCTCGACATCGGGAGGGGGAATGTCAATGGGAGCAGGTAGGTCCTCTGGTTCTACTGAAGCGGAACTTGCAAACAAGGGAGAGGTGAACTTGTTGTGCTTGGCCTCAAATTGGCAGACCACTTCCAAAGAGGAGTGGTACTCTTCAAGGCAGGGAAAAAGGTGAGTATAGTCGCCATGGAAATCACACAAAGCACAAGAATGATTTGTGCGCAAATATTTAAATTTCGGGACTAAATCGGGTATAGTGACATAGACCTCAGGGATATCAAACTCTAGAAACGTTTCATTGACCATGGGCTTGAGGCGAGGCAACTTAGGATAGGTATGGGTGGCATGACCGACAACATCACACAAAGCACACTGGGTGGTATGCTTTGGAGGCTGAGGAGGATCAGGGTTTGTCAGGGCGGCCTTGTCTTTAGGTGCCTTCTTGCAAGATTTTCCCCCTTCACCCGAAGTTGTCACAACAGGAGTAGGATCCTGTTGAGGTGGCTGAGGCACGGTAGAAAAGGGAGGGGTCATGGGACTGGTTGAACTGGGGTCAAAGCAAGATACGTTTTGGGCTAACCAAGCAGGATAGTGGTTGGGGGATCAATGTACTAGACTGGGATCCCCAGGGTCATGTTAGGAAGGGATAAGGTAGCCACAACAGGTACCAAAAATGCTCCAAGAGGTGGAGCTATAAATGGTATATGATCGGAGGGGTAATGGCCACGCGGGAAAACTCCGAGATGGTTAAGGCTAGGAGGAACCATGCGGGGAGGGTAGAGAGTCTCATGGATACCAGCTGCAGATGAGGGGCCTTGAGAAGGGGGTCCTGAAGGCTGAGTCAAGGTGCTAGGAGTAGGTTGTGGAGGGCAGGGCTGCTGACTAGTCAAAGTGGGTTGCTTGAGGTCAGACCGAGACGATTGCATCATGCAAACGTTCGATGAGCTGGGATCAGAGATAGTAGGAGAAAGACCAGGGAAAGAAGAAAGCAAAGAGGAGTCTTTGTAGACTCTAGGTGAGACACTGGTCAAAGGTTTGACTATTTGTTTATTGTCCACTAAAGACATGATGGACTTAGGGGAGATCTGAGATTTCGATTCGTAATATGTCAACTGGTCGATGGTGACTATCTTTCCGTTATGATGAAATCACACCTTACGGTGAATCCATATGGGATAACAGACATCGCATAAGTGTAGCTACGACCCAATAGAATTTTGTAATTTAAGGGGGCATCAATGACTTCTATGTCAACACAAATAGTCTTGCCCACAAGAGTAATAGGACAATTGCGGAACAGGCCTATGGGCTGGGAAGAGTGGCCATCCCATGCTCGGAGGGTGATAGTGAAAGGGGCCAACTCAGGAGATTCGAGTTGCTTCCAAACCGAAGTGGACATCCCACAGGTGGATGCCCCCTCATCAATGATACAATACGAGACGTTGGCATTCCGGATCTTGATGGGGATTTGGAAGGCGACGGAAGTAGGAAGGGGTGGATGCTCTGACGTGTCAACATCGAAGACAATCAAATAGTCATCTAAAGGATGAAAAATTCCCATGGCAGTTAGTATAGCTTTTTGTTGTGAAGGGTATGACTGGAGGAGTTCCAGCGTTGAGATGGCAGCAGAAGATTGCGCCAAATCATCTACTATACTATACGAATGGGCAGATTTTCCAGAAGCATTGTTTCGGTGTAATGGTCCCTTGGGGATCTTGGGATGAACCTTTGCCTTAGGCTGAGGGATCTGTAAAGAACCACTGGTTGTCGAAAGAGGCTCTATGGAACCTAAAGAAGGGGGCTCGGGGGCAGACATAGCAGGAGGTTTGTTGTACTGACAGGACCGAGTCTGAAGATTGAGGTCAATGGTAAAGGGTTGGTTAGAGTTCATCATGAGAATTTGGTAATCATAGGTACCAGATGGAGGAGGTTGAGTGGCCACCTGACCTTCAGGTGGTTGGGTAGCCACGAATCCTTGTTGGGGGAAAGGATTGGTAAACATAGCCAGTTGGATAGGTGCAGCATTAGGAGGAACCGAAGGGGAGGCTTGCTATCCTCGTGATGTTGCTTGATTTTCCAACATCTGACGAATCTGAGGTAAAGGAGGAAAATCGTGGGTGTAGTGACCATAGACACCGCAACAAGAACAAGGCTTATTTGTGCGAATAGGCATGTCCTACTTGGGTTGAGCGCCATGTTGCTAGTTAGTAGTGTTAGGTGCATTCCCTTGGGGATTAGGTCTTGGATTGCCTGGGGCAGATTGATTTTGGGTGTCTTTCCTCTTCTTTTTGGAAGTAGGAGGATTAGTTGCACCCTGTTGTGCATATAACACCTGCCCTTAGGGGGTGGTGGCTATTGTTGTAGGGGTTGACAAGGAAAGGGAGGTCGGGGTGCTAATGCTGGAGGAGCTGGAGCACTAGGCTACGGATACGGATAATAAGGGGTTTGGGAAAAAGGAGGAGGCATGCGTATCTTGGATACATGCTACTGGGAGGGGGAAAAGTGCTGGAGGAGCTAGCCCCTCCCTTAGGAAAACCATAACCCATGGGAGGATGAGTGAACGGATGAGAAAGGGCTCCAATGATACCGTCGGCGACATGGGATGCCCCTGGTGCATTGGCACCACCGAGTCTAGGGATATTAGGTAAGACGGTATAAACATAACTAGACTGTGCGTAGATCAGGTCATATTTCAACGCAATCTGGAGGGCGGCTTCTTCGATCTGAGGGAAATGAGATGCGACATCTTTTCCAATAGTAGACAAAAGGGATCTGAGCAACCAGTCCATATAGACACAATCTTTGAAGGTAGGGGCTCGACATAGGCTCTTTCTTCTCCGCCATTCCTAGACATGATTGGATATTCAGGTCACAGACAATTGACGAAAAGAGGTCAAAAGTTCGGTACCAGTGTCATAATGAAGGGGAAGCTAGAAGTAAGATAGAAAAGCCCAGGAAAGAGTTGCAAAAGTAGTATGAGAGGAGGAGGCCTGGTCAACATACCACTTAGAAGCTTCTCTAGTAAGTGTACACTGGAACAATCGAAGACGGACAGAGTCATCGGTGATGGAGTTAGGCGAACACCACATTTGGAAATATCTAACATGGTTTGTAGGATCTTCTCCAGCAAGACCTTCAAACTTGGGGATGTCAGAAGGGAGCTTGGTTGGCATAGCAGGCCAACCAGGATCATGTTGTATGGGGTCATTGATCAACTGGTTAAAATTGGGAAGAATGAGACCTTCCATATAAGGGAGCAACTGGGATAGTTCATGTTGCGGACCCACTGGTAGTATTCCCAACATTAGGGTTGGGGCTACCACCAGCGTTAGGTCCTAAACCAGACATGGTGAAGGTGACAGGAGGAGAACCGGGATAGAACCGGAAGGGGAAACCAATGAACCAGAAGCAAAGTCAGAATGGGGACTTGGTGGAGGACTAACTTGAATCCTATGTGGAGGAGTAAGTCTTCCTAATGGAAACTGAGGATGAAGGCCAAGAAGTCTTTAGGATAAACTCCTTGGGGGCGCAATGATGGAAGAACAAACACAGATCACAAAATGAGGAGAGACCAACAAGGGCAAGGAGGTGCAAGATCAAATGATTATAATATCGAAACAAGGGCAGAGAGGTGTGGGATCAAATGATTACAATGTTATAGTCTTGGTCTGGAGGTGTAAAGCAGGCGCTCTTCACTTAGGGTGTGTGTGTTAAGTGTATTAATTTTAATTTTTAAAACCAGACGTGTGTAGAGAAAAAATGTGTTGTATAATTGTAAATAAATATGCAAATAATAGTAAAGTAAATTGAATATAACAAAAAATAAACAGCTAAAGATGCATTAATCTAAACCCAAGGAGGCGGGCTTCCCAACAACTAGTCTATGGGTGGGAAAAAATCTAGTCAAAACACACAAAAATAGCCAATGGATCAAAATTCGAGAGGGACAATGATCTAAAGGTCAGATTTGCTAAAAATAGGTGTAGAAAACAACAAAAAACTAGAGGGAAAAGTGTTGCAAATGAGGTGGTGAAAGGTTACAACCTGAAGGGAAACGGAGGGGACCCTAGAGGAGGACCAAAAAAAACTGAAAAGAGGTGTTTTGGATGGATGAATAACCAATCTAAAATGGATTGAAAGGTACATGATAAGATCTGAAAAATGGTTGAACACACTGAAATCTCAAACGACCTGCTTCAACTAAACTCCTTCTAGAAAGGTGGAAGCGTACTAAAGCCCTAGGGGGCTAGGTTCCTACTTTGACGAGTAAAAAAGAGCAATTACAAGTCCAAAACGGGTGGAGATGGAGGTCAGACAACCCTGAGCAGTAGCCCAGAGAAACCCAGAAAGATCACCGAAAAATTCCCGCAAAAAGTAAAGGTCGAAGTTTCTGACCTGATTTCTGTAGAGGTTGCAGGTTTGAGGTTGTTTTCTGTGTCCTGAAGGTTGAGGTCGCAGGTTTTGGCCCAAAAAGCGTGACCTGCACTTCCAACACTCTCGGGAGCAAGTTTCAGAAAAAAGTGTCATCTCGGTTGCGGTTGATGCCTGTCACCTGCATAATAGGTCCGGAAACATACGGAAGTTAGAATTTTTATTGTATTAGGGTTTCAAAGGTTAAAAACAACATCAAGAAAAGCAAAACAAGAAGCTGAAGAAAAACCCTATGGTTTGAAGTAGCTAGTCATGCAGTGATCTAAAAAATGACAGTGTTCGTAATTATAAACCCTTGTGGAGTCACCAGTTGTTAGTGTGAATTCTAATCGCAAGCTTACAAAAAAAGCTCACGTTAGTTGTGCATAAAAAACAGCTCCAACATTAAAGTTGGCTGCCAATTTCTTTATATCTGCAGTTAGTTGACCAAGATAAATGCTACAAAATCCACATCTATGCAGTAAATAAAAGCAAGAGTTTCTCCATGCATCCAATAGACAAGACAAGAATATTTTTAAAGAATTTTTGTATTTATGACACCTAGGAAGGGAACATAGAAATATGTTACTAGTCCCCTTCAATGGGATGGGTTCTTGTATGTCCTCAGCACTTCAAATCTAAGATCTCCCTCTCTTGATGGTGTAGAAAACCCAGACAAAAATGGAACTCAAAGGGATCTCACAAGCAAAATGGTAGAAAAATATGAAAATGATGGAGGATCAAAGTCAGACCAAAAGTATAGATCCAGAGTGATCTTTAGGCAACAAAAGGTAGTGAATGAATGGAAAATGCATTCTATTTATAACAAAATATTGAGTTAGTCTAGATGTTGGTGCATAATTAAACTATTATTAACCAAATCTAGATCCAACTTTTATGGAATATATTATTATATTTGTTGGAGGGAAAAAGAATTTGAATTTGGTCAAATCCCTTTATTTGTAAATAATAAATAAATAAATGATTTATTTGTTATTTTAAGAGTGTGGTTGAGTAATAATTAAACAAATAGTGATTTATTCAATTATTTATAAATGATTTTGTCAAATTTAACAAGGAATATTATTTAAGTAATATTTAAATAAGTATTCCTAGAAAATAATAAGATAAATAGTGATTTATCCAATTAATTTTCCTGTTTTGGGTTAAATATGACCAGGAATATTAATTAACTGTTGTTTAACTAATTATTCCTTGAGGAAAATCAAACAAATATGGATTTATTCAATATTTCCTCATGGGGCCATAAACAACTTAATAAATTATGGATTACTATGTTATTTTTCATAGTGAAAGCAATTTTACTTAGGGTAAAATTGGTCTTACATGGTGTACTTTGGTCCATCTAATAGTAACAGGTTAGATGACCAAAAATTGGTGTGACATGATGCAAGGTGAATAGCAACAACTTGAAGATATCAGAGTGGTAAACGGCATGCTAGTTAAAATATTTCAGGAACATGGCCATTGTGGGGCACTGGAACCCAATGACTCCAAATTATTGTCATGAAGCATGCTATGACCTCTATGAAAGCATTAAGGCAAGGAATTTCCTTGGTTATGAGACTCTTATGATGTGAGGAAACCTTGACAAGGAATGGTTCACCCAAGAAATTGGGAAGTAGAGAAGGGGATGCCTTAACTTGGAAGGTGTGTGACTACACGAAAGGGGGTGAATGTATTTCCCAAGCGATTGGGAAGAAGAGAAGGGAAGGATAGGAAATTGGTTTTAAATGGTCATGAGCATGGATGATTGAAACCATAATCACGTTGAGCGTGTTGGGCAAGAATTATGAATTACGAATAAATCACGCTTCCCTAGATAGGTGCTAGTCTAGAACAACAGGTGAAAGACTATACGACTATTTTTCCTAACTCAGAATAGATACACAAAGAGGATATGAGGCTTACTTGTTCAGTCGCTTCCAAATGGTTCCTTCTATCGCTTCAGTTGCAGCTTCAAATTCAAGCGGTTTGTAGGTTGAATGCTTCATGCAAGAAAGAACACTGAAACAATAGAAGATGCAATAATATAGATATCTATTCAAGCTAGTTAGCTAAATTAGTAAATCATAAACCATACACATCAACTAAAATATTTCAATATGTAAAATCAAAGCCAATACAGATGCATATAGGGAAAAATAAGCAGTACTCTTTATTGATGATAGAAGGAGAGGTTACAACCTAGTGACTAATTTGAAGTGACCTTCCAGCAACGTTCCCAAACCTCATCACAGTATAAATCTCTCCAGTAGTAGTTACACAAATCTAGCTCTCAATTGAAAATTCTCCAAAATTTCTCTACTCAAATTCTTCCTTCTCAAACACTTAGATCTATGCTCAATTTATAGATGAACTGTAGGTTGTTTTGCAATCAATGAATTTCCAATAATAGGCAAGAAATTTTTCCAGTCATGTAGATGTCAAATGGACACTTGGATCCGAAGCTTGACACATGTGAACTCTTCTAGAAGGCACTAGCCAAGTGTAAATTTTGGAACAATGAGAATTTCGCTCCCAATGTGACCAACACACCTGTGAATGTCGGGAAGTGATTTGCAGAGCAGCCTTGCATGGGGCTACCTGCATATGCAACACACTTAGGCCCCTTAAAGATTGCTTTGGTGAGCTCTCATATGCTATATAATAAGCTTCAAACCATGGAAACCTTTTCTTGATGAAAGTCTTGCTTGATTTGTCTTGTTTCTTGTCTTAGGGCATGTAGCAACTGAAATGATAGGGAATGATAGACCCTTGATCATTGGTCCCGGAGATGATGCCCAGTTAACCAGGTCATTGGGAATGGTGCCCAAATTTACCTATAACAGAGCATGTGCCCGGAAACAATGGGCGAGGAAATGTTCTCTAAAGGAATAAGAAGAAAAAGGATATCAATGTTGGGAATTGGAGGAAGGAAACACTCTAGAGAAATAGAATGAATCCAAGTTGAATTGAGCAAATTGATAGCACCAAAGACTACAAAAAGGGCCTTTGGGAGATGGATGAATTAATTAATTAACCATTATCGAGTGGTTGGGTAAGCAACTGTGCATATAAGATGTGTTGGAAAATCTTAAACGAGTTATGTGTATAAATATCCATAATCAATAATGATTGGTCTAAAGCATTTTTTTTTGTATATGGTTATTGAAAACCGAGGGTGTTCACCCTAAGGGTGAGGGGACTATGATATCCCCTAGTTAATATTCCTTCATTACAAATAAATTGTAATTAATTAAAGGGCTAGAGAAAGGGACACATATTCTAGTTTCTTGAGGAGGGAGATTGCTTGAGGGAATTGTTGTTTTAAATAAAAGTTTTAGTTAACCGAGATGTTTAATGGGTTGACCGTGCAATAAATTTAAATGAATAAATGAGGATAGGCCTAGTTTTCCTTTAGCTCCAACCATAATTAAGGAAAAGGGAAAAATATTAAAGGTAACATGTGATGCACTTTCCTAGAGGGATAACTGGCGTGGAGTTGGGATGAGGCTAGATGGTTAGTTTGTTTGGGGGCAAGAATTCCCATATGAGCATGTATATATAAATATTCAGAGGAAAATAAACACTGGAAGGCTCTCCTGTGTGGAGATTTTTGATCTGTGGGTAGACACACGCGCTCGACCAGGAGGGAGAAAAGAAATCTCCTCCAAAGAAGTGTAGTTAAGAAGGCAGAGAGCAAGCAAAATCTATGCAGAGTTAATCAACTGAGGAACCCTGAGAAGGCTCACTAGATGAACATTATTGAGAGAGTAGTGGATTTCTTGAAAGCGAAGGAACCTCCCCTTGAAGAAAACTCTCTTCTTTTATCAACGAGCTATAATCTATGTATTGTGATATCCTGGCATGAAGGTAAATCATGTTTGTAAAGTCATGTAACACTAGATGAAGGACTGTGTAGCCAGAGGATGAAGGAAGGGTGGTCTTGTGCATCCTATTTCATTTGTGGTGTCGATTAAAAATCCACTCCAAGCACTTCACCTCAATCACTAAAATTTGGGTTAGGTTTGACAACTACAAGTAACAATGGTTATAGCTCATTTATGGTCGGGTGGACAGTTAGAGTACCCCTCTCAATTTCTAGATATCTTATAAGATAAGTATACTCTTATGTTTTTTTATTGTTAATATTATGCCTATGAATGTTGTTATGATTGTTGCGTCAAATTATTTTTATACTAATTCCTGGGGAATGTTGTCTCATGCATAAATGAGGAATGCAACATTTATGTGTTGAAATGCTCTGTAATATCCACCTTCATGAATGGGCTTTAATTTTGTTGAATCTCTTTAAGATGGGCTTTATTGTATAGATGCTTTTGTTTATTTTCTCTTTAAAACTATTTCAAATCAACTCTAAAAAACCTTTTTGTGATCTTCAGAGTTGTTTTCCAATATGGAAGCCCTGATTTTTTGCTAAAAATTCTGTTTTTAAATGATGAATACAAACTGGGTTAGTGTTTACTACCGGTTTCTAGATAGAACTGCTAGATTTATGCTATCTTGGCTTCAAAATTCTGTATCTAGTACATCTCTATTTCAGACTGTCTTCCTTAAAGGAACCCGAGAGGTGTACCAGCACAGAATCACTTAGGCCTTTGACTGGGTTTATTTTTTGGATGGGTTGTTGATGCAAACACTAGTATGTTGTTTGCAAAATAGTTGAGACTGCTTTCTTTTCTCATTGTAGAAGGAAAAGAGTTCATTAGAAATGCTACGCATATGCTATGTAACATTCTATTAATAATAGATGGTTCGATTTTTTTCTGTGGAAAAAAAAATATCCACCTTCATGAATGGCTTATTTCTTCAATTATCCTGATTCTATTAGTTAGTATATATGGTATGCATATGAAGAGGTATAAAACGTCTATCAATTAGTTGCGAAAGATCATGAGAAATAAAATTTGGATGTATCTTTGTGTATATATGTGTGTGTGTGTATTGTGAAAATTTCTGAACACAGAAACCCTACTGTAGAATATTGATTTACTCCTCCTACTTGTTTTATTATACACAAGTTTTTTAACTGAAATGTAAAAAAAAAAATTCGAAGTAAGCACAATCTACAACCTACACATATACAGATCATTTACTAAAACATAGTGCACATATGACAAAGGACACGCATGATTTTTCGGACAAATGTTCCCGGAAAAACCCAATGCGAGAAAACCGATGCAACAACTCTTTGAGTGTTTTATTATTAAGCAGAATCTGAATACATCAAGGGCACCAGTAGTGGTTTTCCCGACAGAGAATTTCACGTTAGTTGTACCTTATCACTCGAAGACAGAAAATATGGCTGATTCAAACCTTTAAGGAATCACTGAATATGAGCCCTTTTTGGCCCATTAGAACCCCAACATTGTCCCTCTAGCCTCTGTGTCATCCTTTCCTACCTAGTGTGGCCTTTGTGCAACACAGGCTGCCCCTGCGTCAACCTTTTGGGCTTTGCACGGCCTCTACGTCACCTTGAAGCCTCTATGTCAGCCCCTGCATTGCCTCTGCGTCAACCTGGTTGGGCTGCATCCCTCTTCTAGCCTCTATGCTACCTGGTACGGATCTGCCTCTCTAATTTATGTATTCTCGGCCTTGAATCAGAATATCCCTTGACGATATGCCCCTCACTAGCACTGCAAGCACACTCGAAAATTCTCAGCAAACCGCACCCCAAAATTTTGACTTAGCTCAAGTGCTACTGCTCTCTGTGTGTTCTCCAACTGACCCCAAGCCTTCCTTTAATACTTTTCTTGTTGAGAAATCAATGACCATGATCTAATGAGTAATCAACAGCTAAGATTAGAGAAATATTGATCCACATCACTTAGAACATTCTCAGCACATGTGCTATTAATTCACTTTAATGTTTCAATTTCCCTAAGTTAGACTTATGGTCCTCATTAAAAAATTTAATTATTTGAATAACTTTTACACCAGGTGGAATTTCTCCAAATTTTTTCTAGGTCATGGAGATCTCATGTGTTCTAGCACCTCCACAAAATTTCAGAGCTAGAGCATATCCGATGCTACCCAAAATCTCAACACTCCCTCTTAGCGAGGAATGTGCTCTAGCAACACTTCACCACTGAAGCATCACCCTGATCTCTGGCATCAATCTCCTGTGCTGCTGGTGCTTGGTTTGTTTACCTCCATCCACTGCACTACTACTTTCTGTATTGCTTCCCATAACTCTTCCATAGTCACTGTCACATTTGTACTACAACTCCCTCTCAAATTACTGCATCATGCTACCTATAGCACTGCCACTACTAACTGTTGCACTGCAATTCATTTTTGAGAAGTAAGCAACTGAAGGACAATCACCCAATCAAATGACAGACAAGTCAGTCTGGCTGCATCTCATCACTGAAGCACCCTCTATTTTTTCTCTGCGATGTCTCTCTAAAGAATTATGTTGTATTTTTTACTACACTGCGTAAGCACTGCCTCTGCGCTGCCAAAATCCCATCATCCTATGCGTTGTTGATTCGACGCTGATGTTGCCTCTCTTCTTTGTTGCTCCAGTATTCAGTATCCCAGCTCTATCTTTGCTTCTCCATGATCTTCTACACTCACTGAATCCAGTCATTCTGCTACTATATTTAACAACTCCTGTAGTTCATATGTGATCCAAGAGTTTGGGCACCTCAAGGATCCTTTCGTCACCATCTGTATCTCAATCTAAAGATCTATTTCTCCCCACCTCTTCTCTCAAGGTACATGAGCACTCATGGCCACATCATCATCATTTCCATCATCCCCTTTCATTGTTGCTGCCTTGGAATATGAATCTTCCTTTCTCTTAGGAAAAGTACTGGCGAAGTTTCCTAGTTTGTCACATCTGAAACATCAGACCTTGGGTAGGTCCTTCTTCTTCTTGCCTTGTTGTCGTTGTCCCTTAGATTCTAGGGCTGCATCTTCCTCCTCCTCTTTCTTTATCTTGACTCCCCCGCTGTTGAATTCCCTCTTGGTTATTCTCTAGATCTCCTCCTGGCGAAGGATTGCTCACATGTCTCCCCAATTTGGGAGTTATGCTCTACCTAAGATACTTTGGACAAAGGTCTTCCACTCATCGATGACGGCATTTAGGGAAGTCCTTACCATGAATCCATCATCCAGATTTTTCCCCATGGAAATCATCTTGTATCATATAGTCTTCAATTTGAAGAGGAATGGATCAATCTCCTCTCCCTTGTGAATCTAGAATATCTACATCTGATTCTCCAAAAGAAATTTTTCTAGATAAAGCTACCTTGATATAGCATGGTAAATTTTTTCCACACCTGGTTTGTGATATTCTTCTCAACAATGTGCAGGACCACGTGATCCTTCACTCTATCCATGATCAAGCACTTAGTCCACGCCTGATTTTCATTGAACTTCTTCAAATCCTCAGCATCAGTTGGCACAGCCAGGACATTATCAGCGTGATCTCTGATGTCGTACTCTTCCAGGATTGTCGAGATTCTGGATTTCCAGATAGAAAATTTAGACACACCGTGTAACCTATCCTTATCTCTCAGTCCGTACATGGCCATCTCTGCTCAAAAAATTCTAAGAAAGTGCTCCTCTCCCTTCTACTGCTACTACACTCAGCAAAAGACCGGATCTAGGTTTCTTGGCGATAGAAACCCTCTAGAGTAACTGCTCCCTATGAAAAATTATTTCCCTCCCGGAAATCCTCCAAAAACTATGTCGAATTAGCCATCTACGATCACCCTCCTGGTCAAATCTCAGATTTCTTGGCAATAAAATCTGCTGAGGGATTGTTTCCTCTTACTTTGTACACTTTTCTAGGAATATTTCTGCACCTATAGAACAGATGCCCCACCAGCAACTTTGAAGATTAGAAGTTCCACTTCCAGTCTCGAAAACCACACACCGTCACTCCAACTTGGACTGCGTCACCCTCTACGGCCTACATCAGTGACTGTGTCAGCCTAGCGCGAGCCTAACAGGGTCTGCAACACCCACTAGGGTCTGTGTTAGCCTTTGGGACAGCTCTGCATGACCAGACTGGCTCTGCGTCACCCATTTTTTTGGGTTTGTGTTGTACCTCTTCCTGGATCTATAAGCTTCAGCTGCCATCTTGTAACAAAAATTATTCAGCCTCTTGCTGATGGCTTCAGCTTGATTTGTAATCACTCTAATACCATGTGATTTTTTCTGAACACAGAAACCCTATTGCAGAATATTGATTTACTTCTCCAATTTGTTTTATTATACACAAGTTATTTAAATAAAATATTTAGAAAAACATCAAAGTAAACACAATCTACATCCTACACATATAAAAATCATTTACTGAAACATAACACACATATGACAAAGGACACACATGATTTTTCAGATAATTGTCCTCGGAAAAACCCAATGCGGGAAAACTGGTGCAACAACTCTTTGAGGGTTTTATTATTAGGCGGGATCTAAATAAATCAAAGGCACCAGTAGTGGTTTTCTCGACAGAGAATTTCACGAAAAATTGTACCTTATCACTCGGAGACAGAAAATATAGTTGATTTAAACCCTTAAGGAATTATTGAATATGAGCCCTTTCTGGCTCACTGGAACCCCAACGCTATCCCTCCAACCTCTATGTCAATCTTTCCTGCCCAGTGTGGCCTCTTCTCCGCACAGGCTGCCCATGCATCACCCTTCTAGGCTATGCGCTACCTCTGCATCACCCTGAAGCCTCTGTGTCAGCCCCAGCGTTGCCTTTGCGTCAGCCTAGCTGGGTTGCACCCCCCCTGCTAGCCTCTATGCTGCTTGATATGGATCTGCCTCTCTGATTTATGTAATCTTGGCCTCAAATAAGAATATCCCTTTTCGATTTGTCCCTCACTAGCACTACAAGATCACTCGAAAATTCTTAGCAAACCACGCCCCATTATTTGAACTTAGCTCAAGTTCTACTACTCTGTGTGTGTTCTCCAACTGACCCCAAGCCTTCCTTTAATACTTTTCTCATTGAGAAATCAACGTCCGTGATCTAATCACTGATTAATGGCTAAGATTAGAGAAAGCTTGATCCAAATCACTTAGCACATTCTCAACACATGTGAAAATTAATTCACTTTAATTTTTTAATTTCCCTAAGTTAGACTTAGGGTCCTCATTAAAAAAATCAATTATTTGAATAAATTTTGACACCGGGTGGAATTTCTCCAAATGATTTATGGGTCTTGGATACATCATGTGTTCTATCGCCTCCAAAAAAATTTGGAGCTAGAGCACATCCGATGCTACCCAAAATCTCAACATGTATGTGTTTCTTGCAGGCTGCAGGCCGAGGAACTTTCAAACCCATGTATATGACAGGCTAGTTATCGGCCACAGGTTCTAGTTTTTTCAGAGCCTCCATAGCCAAGAATTGGACTAAGTCCTTCGAAAAAACATTAGGTTCAAGCCCTGAATATATATATGCACACATGCATAAGGTGGGGGTTGAGATGCAATGGTATAAGAGCTCGGGCACTAAGTCATAGCAGGACCTAATGTAATAAAACCACCTTGACTGAGTTATGTGTTGGGTGTGGAGCCTGATTATCTTATTTATTTTGTATCACAGCGTTGGACCCCTGTACCTTAAAGGGGAGAAAATTCCGCCCGTAATTAAATGCTGCTTGGGGGGTCCAGGGGTGGTTGCGACTTTATGGAGCCCCCCCTGGCAGGGGGTTTTGGGGGTAGTGCCCTCGAAGCTAAAAAAAGATGTTAAATTGCCTTGTAAAAGTATAGTAATTTCTAGTCAATCTGGGTCATTCATTAGGCGAATGATCTAACAGTATAAGTTATGTTTAGTTTAGGGTTTTTGCCCTAGAAGGAAACCCCTCATTTGTATGAGGGTATTGTATTGCGACTGTGTATTGTATGTGTATTCTCAGAGTGAGAAACAGACATGGAGACTGTGAGAGAGAACAAAGGATATTACAGTGGATTTGTTGTAGGTTGTGTCTCTTCATTTTTCTGGATAATAGAAATGAAGGACTGGTTGTTTGGGGTGGACGTAGCCCAAACTGGGTGAACCACGTATATCTGTGTCTCTTTGGTTTTTTGTGTTTTGTGTGCTTGTGCTTTCCGCATATTTTATGTGTTGCATTGCTCTGTAATATATAATTTTCTAACAACTGGTATCAGAGCCGAAGGTCTATTTGGATGATAATCTTGCAGGAAAGAAGGGTTCCTGGTTCGAGTGGAAGCAATGGCAGAAGATGGTAAATTTAGGATCGAGAAATTTAACAGCCAAAACTTCCCGCTGTGGAAGATGCGGATGGAAGATTATATGTATCAGAAATATCTTTACCTACCATTAAGCGGAAAAACAAAGAAGCCAATGACTATGATAGATGTGGAATGGGGGATTCTCGATAGAAAGACACTTGGAATAGTATGATTGTGCCTTGCGGCATTGGTAGCCTTCAATATTTCGAAGGAAACAACAACAGAGGGTTTTATTAAGGCATTGATGAAACTATATGAAAAACCCTCGGCCTCAAACAAGGTATTTCTTATGAAACATTTATTTAATATGAAGATGTCGGAAGGTGGATCTATTGCAGACCATTTAAATGATTTTAATACAGTTACCAGTTAGTTAAGTTTTGTAGGGGTAAACTTTGATGATGAAGTTAGGGCTCTTTTATTTATTTTCTCATTTCCATAAATCTGGAATGGTTTAGTTATGGCCATTAGTAACTCTATCTCTGGATCTAGTACTTTATAGTTTTATGATGTTGTCAGTGCTATCCTTAGGGAGGAAATGTGACAGAAAAGCTCCGGTGAGACATCGGGTAATGCATTGAGTGCAGAGTCTAGCGGAAGAAAAATGGAAAGAGGAAAGAGCTCAGGATATCACCGTAAATCAAGGAAAGACAGATCCAAGTCCAGATCAGGGATAGTGTGCTGGAAATGTGGAAAGAAAGGACACCTGAAGAAAGAATGTAGATCTCGGAAGGGAAAAGAAGGAGACGCACAGCAAGAAAACAACCATGAAGCAAATGTGACAAGTGATGTGTTACAAGATGCTTTGATTCTTTCTTTGAAAAATGTTACTTATTCCTGGGTGGTAGATTCAGGGGCCTCATTCCATGCCACACCTGATAAGAAATATTTTCATGAATATGTTCAAGAAGATTTTGGACAAGTTCGTTTGGGTGATGATAAAACCTGTAAAAATTTTGGAATGGGTAAAGTTCTTGTAAAACAACAGAATGGAAACCAATGGCTATTAAAGGAGGTAAGGCATGTTCCAAATCTGAAGAAAAATTTGATTTCAACAGGGCAGTTAGGCGGTGAAGGTTGTGTGACAACTTTCATAGATAAAACTTGGAAGGTCACCAAAGGAGCCCTGCTAATACAAAAAGTTGAAAATATTGGTACATTGTATATATGCAATGGTATTTTTAACTCTATTAATGCTTTAACTTCCAAAGGAGAAGTTGTGGCATTATGGCATCATAGGCTCAGACACATGAGTGAGAAGGGGATGCATATTATTCACTTAAGAAATTTGTTGCCGGGTTTGAAGAATGTTGTTTTGGATTTCTATGAGAATTGTATTTATGGAAAACAGAAGAGAGTCAGATTTCTCAGAGTTGGGAAAGAAAAGAAGAGCTTAAAATTAGAGCTTGTGCATACAGATGTATCGGGATCTGCTCAGGTATCATCTCTCAGTGGCTATCGTTATTATGTTACTTATATTGATGATGCAACTAGAAAAATTTGGATTTATTGTATTCAGAATAAATATGATGTATTTGATACTTTCAAGAAATGGAAAGATTTGGTTGAGATTGAGATAGGAAAGAAGTTGAAGTGTCTCAGACCAGAAAATGGAGGTGAATATTGCAGCAAAGAGTTTGATAGGTACTGTTCAGAGCATGGAATTCGTAGACAGAAGACAGTTCCAAGAAAACCACAAGAAAATGGTGTTACAGAAAGGGTGAACAGAACAATCATGGAGCGTGCAAGGTGCATGAGATTGCATGTAGGATTGTCTTTACAATTTTGGGCAGATGCTGTAGATACTGATGTTTATCTAATAAAAAGAGGGCCTTCAAGTTCATTGGATGGTGGTATTCCAGAGATAGCATGGACAGGTAAAAAGGTGAACTACTCTTTTTTAAAGCCTTTTGGATGTGAGGTCTTTGTCCATATTAATAAAGAAAACAAATAATACACAGTTCTTGATGAGATCACAGAAAAATTAAAGGTTCCTGAAAATAATAATAATCAACATCCACAACAACAAAAACCACCACAACAACAACAGGCACCTTAAACACCTTAAAATGGTGTCAGAAGATCTACCAGGGTAAGTAGACCCCCTGAACGATACTCTTCTTCATTATATTATTTATTGTTGAATGATTCTGGTGAACTTGAATGTTATGAAGAAATTATGCAGGTTGAAACTAGGAAGAAGTGGGAGCTAGCCATGGAAGAAGATATGGACTCCTTAATACATAACCAGAATTGGGACTTAGTCAGGTTTCCTGCAGGTAAAACAACATTGCAGAATAAATGGGTTTAAAGGCTGAAGGAAGAAGATGGAGGAAAACAGAGGTACAAAGATAGACTTGTGGTGAAGGGGTTTGCATAGAAGAAAGGTATTGATTTTGATGAAATATTTTCTCCTATTATTAAGATGACTTCAATCAGAAATATTTTAAGTCTTGTAGTAGCGAAATATTTTCATCTTGAACAGTTAGATGTAAAGACAACATTTCTCCATGGAGAATTGGAGGAAGAGATCTATACGCAGCAACCAGAAGGATATGAGGTCAAAGGAAAGGAAAAATCAGTATGCAGACTAAAGAAGAGCTTGTATGGCTTAAAACAGGCTCTAAGGCAGTGGTATCTAAAATTTGACAAGTTTAAGTCTGAACGAGGTTATACTAGATGTCACTCTGATCATTGTGTTTATTTGAAAAATAAAAATGATGGAAGTTATATTATATTGTTATTTTGGTTTTTAAGTTCTTGTGGTTATCTGAAAAAGAAAAACGATGGAAGCTATATTATATTGTTATTGTATGTAGATGACATGCTTGTTGCGGGGTCTAATATGCAAGAAATAAATGTGCTCAAAAGAAAATTGGCAAATTCATTTGCAATGAAGGATTTGGGAGTTGCAAAACAAATTCTTGGTATGAGAATAACTAGAGACAGGAAAATCGCAAATTAACACTGTCTCAGAATGAGTACATACAAAAGGCATTGAAAATATTTAATATGTAGAAAGAAAAACCAGTTAATACACCTTTTGCTATCCATTTCAAACTTAGTAAGGAGATGTGCCCCAAGACCCAAGAAGAAATGGATTATATGTCTAAAGTTCCATATGCATCAGCACTTGGAAGCTTAATGTATGCAATGGTCTGCACAAGGCCTGATATTTCACATGTAGTGGGAGTTGTAAGCAGGTACATGAACAATCTAGGAAAAGAATATTGGATGGCAGTGAAATGGGTTCTTAGATATTTGAGAGGCACTACAAATCAAGCATTATGATTTGGTGGTTCAAACATTTCTCTACAGGGATATGTTGATGCAGATATGGCAGGTGACAAAGACAACAGGAGGAGCACTACAAGGTATGTATTTACTGTAGCTGGAACAATTGTTAGTTGGGTTTCAAAAATCCAAAGTGTTTTGGCACTTTCAACAACAGAAGAAGAGTATGTTGCTACTACAGAGGCTAGTAAGGAAATGATTTGGTTACAAAGTTTTATGGATGAATTTGGTAAGAAGCATGATATGGGCACGTTATACAGTGATAGCCAAAGTGCCATTCATCTTGAAAAGAACTCAGCATTTCATTCCAGGACTAAACATATACATCTCAAGTACCATTTCATACGGTCAGTGTTGGAAGATGGACAGTTGAAGCTGGAAAAGATACACACTAGCCAGAATCCTACAAATATGCTAACAAAAGTTGTAAACAAGAAGAAATTGAGAATATGATCAGTTTCAATTGTTCTTCAAGTATGATGATGAAGATGAGAAACATCCAAGTCCAAAGTGGAGTCATTGTCTAGCAAATGAAGCAGCGGTGGAGTTGCTACAACCAGTCTCCAAGTGGGAGATTGTTAGGTGTGGAGCCTGATTATCTTGTTTATTTTGTATCACAGAGTTGGACCTGTGTACCTTTATGGGGCAGCAACACCACCCGTAATTAAATGCTGACTGGGGGGTCCAAGGGGGGGCTACGACTTTATGGAGCCCTGCCCCTGGCGAGGGGTTTCGGGGACAATGCCCCCAAAGCTAAAAACAAATGTAAAATTGCCTTGTAAAAGTATAGTAATTTCTATTCAATCTGGGTCGTTCATTAGGTGGATGATATGACAGTAGAATTTATGTTTAGTTTAGGGTTTTTTGCCTTAGAAATAAATCCCACACTTGTATGAGGGTATTGTATTACAGTTGTGTATTGTATGTGTATTCTCATAGCGAGAAACAAACAGGGAGACTATGAGAGAGAACATAGGATATTATAGTGGATCTGTTGTAGGTCGTGTCTCTAAATTTTGCTAGATAATAGAAAGGAAGGACTGGTTGTTCGGGGTGGACGTAGCCCAAACTGGGTGAACCATGTTTATATGCGTCTCTCCGGTTTTTTGTATTTTGTGTGATTTTGTTTTCCGCATATTTTATGTGTTTCATTTCGCTATAATATATAATTTTATAAAAATTGGTATTATAGCCGAAGGTCTATTTGGCTGATAAACTCGCAAGAAAGAAGGGTTCCTGGTTCGAGTGGGAGCAATGGTGGAAGACAGTAAATTTAGGGTTAAGAAATTTAACGGCCAAAACTTCCCACTGTGGAAGATGTAGATGGAGGATTATCTGTATCAGAAATATCTGTACCTACCACTGAGTGGAAAAAAAGAAGAAGCCAACAACTATGACAGATGAAAAATGGTAGATTCTCGATAGAAAGGCACTTGGAACAATACGGTTGTGCTCGCGGCGTCGGTAGCCTTCAATATTTCGAAGGAAACAACAACAGAGGGTTTGATTAAGGCATTGGCGAAACTATATGAAAAACCCTCGTCCTCAAACAAGGCATTTCTTATGAAACGTTTATTTAATATGAAGATGTTGGAAGGTGGATCTTGTGCAGACCATTTAAATTATTTTAATACAGTTTCCAGTCAGTTAAGTTCTGTAGGGGTAAAATTTGATGATGAAGTTAGGGCTCTTTTATTTCTTTGCTCATTGCCAAAAAGCTGGAATGGTTTAGTTATGGCCATTAGTAACTCTGTCTTTGGATCTAGTACTTTAAAGTTTGATGATCTTGTCAGTGCTATCCTTAGGGAGGAAATGCGATGGAAAAGCTCCGGTGAGACATCGGGTAATGCTTTGAGTGCAGAGTCTAGAGGAAGAAAAATGGAAAGAGGAAATAGCTGGGATATCGCAGTAAATCAAGGAAAGGTAGATCCAAGTCTAGATCAGGGATAGTGTGCTGGAAATGTAGAAAGAAAGGACACCTGAAGAAAGACTATAGATCTTGGAAGGGAAAAGAAGGAGACGCACAACAAGAAAACAATCATGAAGCAAATGTGATAGGTGATGTGTTACAAGATTCTTTGATTCTTTCTTTCGAAAATTTTACTGATTCCTAGGTGGTAGATTCAGGGGCCTCATTACATGCCACATCTGATAAGAAATATTTTCATGACTATGTTCAAGGATATTTTGGACATGTTTGTTTTGGTGATGATAAACCCTGTAAAATTGTTGGAATGGGTAAAGTTCTTGTAAAACAACAGAATGGAAACCAATGTATATTAAAGGAGGTAAGGCATGTTCCAAATCTGAAGAAAATTTTGATTTCAACAGGGCAGTTAGGCAGTGAAGGTTGTGTGACAACTTTCATAGATAAAACATGGAAGGTCACCAAAGAAGCCCTGGTAATAACAAAAGGTGAAAAGGTTGGTACATTTTATTCATGCAATGGTATTTCTAATTCTGTTAATGCTTTAACTTCCAAAGGAACATATGTGGAATTATGGCATCATAGGCTCGGAAACATGAATGAGAAGGGGATGAAGATTCTTCACTCAAGAAATTTGTTGTCGGGTTTGAATAATGTTGATTTGGATTTCTGTGAGAATTGTATTTATGGAAAATAGAAGAGACTCAGATTTCTCAGAGTTGGGAAAGAAAAGAAGAGCGAAAAAATAGAGCTTGTGCATACAGATGTATGGGGACCTGCTCAGGTATCATCTCTTGGTGGGTCTCGTTATTATGTTATTTTTCTTGATGATGCAACTAGAAAAACTTGGATTTATTGTATTCAGGATAAATCTGATGTATTTGATACTTTCAAGAAATGGAAAGCTTTGGTTGAGATTGAGATAGGAAAGAAGTTGAAGTGTCTCAGATCAGAAAATGGAGGTGAATATTGAAGAAAAGAGTTTGATAGGTACTGTTCAAATCATGGAATTCACAGAGAGAAAACAGTTCCAAGAAAACCACAAGAAAATGGTGTGTCAGAAAGGATGAATAGAACAATCATGGAGCGTGCAAGGTGCATGAGATTGCATGCAGAATTGCCTTTAAAATTTTGGGTAGATGTTGTAGATATTGTTGTTTATCTAATAAATAGAGGACCTTCATTTTCCTTGGATGGTGGTATTCCAGAGGAAGCATAGACAGGTAAAAAGTTAAATTACTCTTTTTAAAATCCTTTTGGCTATGAGACCTTTGTCCATATTAATAAAGAAAACAGAACAAAGCCTGAGGCAAAATCAAAGAAATGTACCTTTATTGGATATGGTGTTAATGATTTTGGTTATCGCTTATATGATTATGAAAATAACAAATTCATTAGGAGCATAGATGTAATATTCAATGAAAAGTTCTTGTATAAGAATCAGTTGTAGGAAAAGAAACAGGAAAAAGAAAATAAAGAATACATAGTTCTTGATAAGATCACAGAAAAAGTAAAGGTGCCCGAAAATAATAATAATCAACAGCCACAACAACAACAACCACCACAACAACAACAGGCACCTCAAACACCTGAAAGTGGTGTCAGAAGATCTACCAGGATAAGTATACCCCCTGAATTATACTCTCCTTCATTATATTATTTATTGTTGACTGATGCTGGTGAACGCGAATGTTATGAAGAAGAAATGCAGGTTGAAATTAGGAAGAAATGGGAGCTAGCCATGGAAGAAGAGATGGACTTCTTAATACATAACCAAACTTAGGACTTAGTCAGGTTGCCTATAGGTAAAACAACATTGCAAAATAAATGGGTTTACAGGCTGAAGGAAGAATATGGAGGAAAACAGAGGTACAAAGCTAAACTTGTGGTGAATTGGTTTGCACAGAAGAAAGGTATTGATTTTAATGAAATATTTTCTCCTGTTGTTAAGATGACTTCAATCAGAACTATTTTAAGTCTTGTAGCAGTGGAATATTTGCATATTGAATAGTTCGATGTAAAGACAACATTTCTCCATGGAGATTTGGAGGAAGAGATCTATATGCAGCAACCAAAAGGATATGAGGTCAAAGGGAAGTAAAAATTAGTGTGCAGACTAAAGAAGAGCTTGTATGGCTTAAAACAGGTTCCAAGGCAATGGTATCTAAAATTTGACAAGTTTATGTCTGAACAAGGTTATACTAGATGTCACTCTGATCATTGTGTTTATCTAAAAAAGAAAAATGATGGAAGCTATATTATATTTCTATTGTATATAGATGACATGTTTGTTGCAGGGTCTAACATGCAAGAAATAAATGTGCTCAAAATAAAATTGGCAAATTCATTTGCAATGAAGTATTTGGGAGCTGCAAAACAAATCCTTGGTATGAGAATAACTAGAGACAGGAAAAATTACAAATTAACACTGTCTCGGAATGAGTACATACAAAAGGTGTTGAAAAGATTTAATATGCATAATGCAAAACCAATTAGTACACCTTTTGCTAGCTATTTCAAACTTAGTAAGGAGATGTGCCCCAAGACCCAAGAAGAAATGGATTATATGTCTAAAGTTCCATATGCATAATTAGTTGCAAGCTTAATGTATGGAATGGTCTGCACAAGGCCTGATATTTCACATGCAGTGGGAGTTGTAAGCAGGTACATGAACAATCTAGGAAAAGAACATTGGATGGCAGTGAAATGGATTCTCAGACATTTGTGAGGTACCACAAATCAAGCATTATGCTTTGGTGGTTCAAACATTGCTCTACAGGGATATGTTGATGCAAATATGCTAGGTGACAGAGATAACAGGAGGAGCACTATAGGGTATGTATTTATTGTAGGTGGAACAGTTTTTAGTTGGGTTTCAAAAATCCAAAGTGTTATGGAACTTTCAACAACAAAAGTAGAGTATGTTGCTGCTATAGAGGCTAGTAAGGAAATGATTTGGTTACAAAGGTTTATGGATGAATTGGGTAAGAAGCATGATATGGGCATGTTATACAGTGAAAGCCAAAGTTTCATTCATCTTGCAAAGAACTTAGCATTTCATTCAAGGATTAAACATATATAGCTCAAGTACCATTTCATACGGTGAGTGTTGGAAGATGGACAGTTGAAGCTAGAAAAGGTACACACTAGCCAGAATCCTGTAGATATGCTAACAAAAGTTGTAACCAGGGAGAAACTGAGAATATGCTCAGTTTCAATTGGTCTTCAAGTATGATGATGAAGATGAGAAACATCCAGGTCCAAAGTGGAGTCATTGTCTAGCAAATGAAGCAGTGGTGGAGTTGCTACAATCAGTCTCCAAGTGGGAGATTTTTGGGTGTGGAGCCTGATTATCTTGTTTGTTTTCTATCACAACATTGGATCCCTGTACCTTAATGGGGCAGCAATGTTTCCTGTAATTAAATGATGACTAGGGGGTCCAGGGGGGCTGTGACTTTATGGAGCGCCCCCCCTTTGCGGGGAGTTTTGGGGGCAGCGCCCCCGAAGATAAAAACAAATGTAAAATTGCCTTGTAAAAGTATAGTAATTTCTAGTCAATCTGGGTCGTTCATTAGGGGGATGATATGACGATAGAAGTTATGTTTAGTTTAGGGTTTTTTTCCTTAGAAGGAAACCCCTCGCTTGTATGGGGGTATTGTATTGCTGTTGTGTATTGTATGTGCATTCTCAGAGTGAGAAACAGACAGGGAGACTATGAGAGAGAAAAGAGGATATTACAGTGGATCTATTGTAGGTTGTTCCTCTTCATTTTGCTGGATAATAGAAAGGAAGGACTGAATGTTCAAGGTGGACGTAGCCCAAACTGGGTGAACCACGTATATATGTGTCTCTCCGGTTTTATGTGTTTTGTGTGCTTATGTTTTCCGCATATTTTATGTGTTGCATTTATCTGTAATATATAATTTTCTAACAACTAGTATCAGAGCTGAAGGTCTATTTGGCTAATAAACTTGCAGGAAAGAAGGGTTCATGGTTCGAGTGGGACCAATGGTGGAAGATGGTAAATTTAGGGTTGAGAAATTTAACGGCCAAAAATTCCTACTATGGAAGATTTAGATGGAAGATTATATGTATCAGAAAGATCTGTACCTACCATTGAGCGGAAAAACAAAGAATTCGATGACTATGACAGACGCAGAATGGAAAATTCTTGATAAAAAGGCACTTGGAACAGTATGGTTGTGCTTCGCGCTGTCGGTAGCCTTCAATATTTCAAAGGAAACAACAATAGAGGGTTTGATTAAGGCATTGGCGAAACTATATGAAAAACCCTCGGCCTCAAACAAGGTATTTCTTATGAAACATGTATTTAATATGAAGATGTCGGAAGGTGGATCTGTTGCAGACCATTTAAATGATTTTAATATAGTTACTAGTCAGTTAAGTTCTGTAGGGGTAAAATTTGATGATGAAGTTAGGACTCTTTTATTTCTTTGCTCATTGCCAGAAAGCTGGAATGGTTTAGTTATGGCCATTAGTAACTCTGTCTCTAGATCTAGTACTTTAAAGTTTGATGATGTTGTCGGTGCTATCCTTAGCGAGGAAATGTGACAAAAAAGCTCTAGTGAGACATCGAGTAATGCTTTGAGTGCAAAGTCTAGGGGAAGAAAAATGGAAAGAGAAAAGAGCTTGGGATATCACAGTAAATCAAGGAAAGGCAGATCCAGGTCCAGATCGAGGATAGTGTGTTGGAAATGCGGAAATAAAGGACACCTGAAGAAAGACTGTAGATCTTAGAAGGGAAAAGAAGGAGACGCACAACAAGAAAACAATCATGAAGCAAATGTGACAAGTGATGTGTTACAATATGCTTTGATTCTTTCTTTTGAAAATTTTATTGATTCCTAGGTGGTAGAGTCAGGGGCCTCATTCCATGCCACACCTGATAAGAAATATTTTCATGACTATGTTTAAGGAGATTTTGGACAATTTTGTTTGGGTGATGATCAACCCTGTAAAATTGTTGGAATGGGTGAACTTCTTGTAAAACAACATAAGTAAACCAATGGCTATTAAAGGAGGTAAGGCATGTTCCAGATCTGAAGAAAAATCTGATTTCAACAGGGCAGTTAGGCGGTGAAGGTTGTGTGACAACCTTCAAAGATAAAACTTGGAAGGTCACCAAAGGAGCCCTAGTAATAGCAAAAGGTGAAAAGGTTGTTACATTGTACTCATGCAATGGTATTTCTAACTTTGTTAATGCTTTAACTTCCAAAGGAGTAGATGCGGCATTATGGCATCATAGGCTCGAACACATGAGTGAGAAGGGGATGAAGATTCTTCACTCAAGAAATTTGTTGCCAAGTTTGAAGAATGTTGATTTGGATTTCTATGAGAATTGTATTTATGGAAAATAGAAGAGAGTCAGATTTCTCAGAGTTGGGAAAGAAAATAAGAGCGAAAAATTAGAGCTTGTGCATACAAATGTATGGGGATCTGCTCAGGTATCATCTCTCGGCGGCTCTCGTTATTATGTTACTTTTATTGATGATGTAACTATAAAAACTTGGATTTATTGTATTCATAATAAATCTAATGTATTTGATACTTTCAAGAAATGGAAAGCTTTGGTTGAGATTGAGATAGGAAATAAGTTGAAGTGTCTCAGATCAGACAATGGAGGTGAATATTGCAGCAAAGATTTTGATAGGTACTGTTCAGAGCATGTAATTCAGAGAGAGAAGATATTTCCAAGAACACCACAAGAAAATAGTGTGTGAGAAAGGATGAACAGAACAATCATGAAGTGTGCAAGGTGCATGATATTTCATGCAGTATTTCCTTTACAATTTTGGGCAGATGCTATAGATACTGTTGTTTATCTAATAAACAGAGGACCTTCAAGTTCCTTGGATGGTGGTATTCCATAGGAAGCATGGATAGGTAAAAAGTTAAACTACTCTTTTTTAAATCCTTTTGGCTGTGAGGCCTTTGTCCATATTAATAAAGAAAATAGAACAAAGCTTGAGGCAAAATCAAAGAACTGTACCTTTATTGGATATGGTGTTAATGATTTTGGTTATCGCTTATATGATTATGAAAATCACAAAATCATTAGGAGTAGAGATGTAATATTCAATGAAAAGGTCTTTTATAAGAATCATTTGCAGGAAAAGAAACAGGAAAATGAAAACAAAGAATACACAGTTCTTAATGGGATCATAGAAAAAGTAAAGGTGCCTGAAAATAATAATAATCAACAGCCACAACAACAGCAACCACCACAACTGATCTGAAAATAAAACTATTTGTATCTATTGTTCAAAGTATCCATTTTCATTTAATTAAGTGTGCAAAGGGTTCATCATGTCTTGAAATTTAAACAAAGCGTTTTTGGTAATTGTTTCCGATTTTATGTGTGAGGGAATGTTAATTAAAGTTACTATTTAACATATCAAATCAGAAAAAACACCATAGTAAAACTTCACCATAAGATAACACAGCAACATGATGAGGCAATTCACCCCTCCTGGGCTACATCTGTTGGGTCCAAGGCTCCCAATGGGCATGTCCTTGCTCTATTAAGTTGCTCAAATTGGTATTACAGTGAGAAAAATGCCTAAGCAGGAAAAACTAGCTGTGAAATTGAATTCAAAAGACAAAAAAAAGCTAAGAATGGCTTTTATTTCACCTCAAATAGTGAAGTATATCCCAATGCAGCTCCATTTCCCTCATGGCCCTGATGGCTCTCCAAGCTTCCTTGAAGAAAAAATGGCTGAATAACACCTCTTTTAGCTCTACAACCTATCCCAAACACTCCAGAATGCTCATAATACCCAAAATTGACCAAAATATCGTCCAAATTGGTTCAATATTGGAGAAGTTATGACCTCCACAATTTTTTGCTCAATGTCCCTTGGAAACCCCACCAAATCTGAGTGAACTCCAATTAGGCACACTAGAAATGGCGGAAGGTCGAATTTGTCAGAACCGCACACTAAATTTGGGGGCAGCATTAATTTTAACTGCCAGTTCAACTGCTTGTTCACATGCTAAAAAAACGGAGGCAATTTAGCGTTGGCGGTTAATGGTTTAGCCCCCACCCATGGTCATCGCTGGAAGTCCTGTGGTGAGTGGATAACACTCGAGAGCTAACATTTTCTCCATCGGTTTTAAATTGCTTTAGCACCTAGTTATGGTGCTTGGTCACGAGACCTGCAACCTTAAGCCCTGATGGCTTAACCTTAACTCCGCTGGTTGAATCAAACGACCTGACTACTCGTGCAACTGTTGCATGCTATAAGCTGACCCATAGAAATTCAGGTCGGGTCAACCTCTGCTCAAGCCATGAACTGATTCGTTCACACCTACACAAGGCTGACCCGAATAGTTGTTTACGTGCATGACTGACCCAAACGCGTTCAGCTCGGGTCGACCTCCGCTCGAGGGGTCGGGTCAGCCAACCACTTTACCCACAAAATGCAACATGATTTTGAACCTTTGGCCTGGGGCCATGTGGCAGTCTCTAGGAAGGCCACATGGCACCCTGTAATAGGCCCATAAAAAATTTAATAAAAAAATGAAATTTGCCACATAATTTTTTCTGAAAATGATAAATTTTTTTGTTCAAAAGTCCTGTTTTGAAGGATATTAGGCAACTTCAAACTTCAATATCTTTCTCATATGACATCGGATTTGAGTCTCGTTCGCAGCACCAAAATTGCAGTGACGAGGCCTATCTTTTCGTTCAGGTTGCAACCAATTCTGAGAAGTTCCATTTTGAGCATTTTTTCCACTTGGACATGATCACCTGATCAAAAACAACAACAAGAACCTCAAACACCTGAAAGTGGTGTCAGAAGATCTACCAGGGTAAGTAGACCCCATGAACGATACTCTCCTTCATTATATTATTTATTTTTGACTGATTCTGGTGAACCCAAATTTTATGAAGAAGAAATGCAGGTTGAAACCAGGAAGAAGTGGGAGCTAGCCATGGAAGAAGAGATGGACTCCTTAATACAAAACTAGACTTGGGACTTAGTCAGGTTGCCTGCAGGTAAAAAAACATTGCAGAATAAATGGGTTTATAGGTTGAAGGAAGAAGATGGAGGAAAACAGAATACTTGTGGTGAATGGGTTTGCACGGAAGAAAGGTATTGATTTTGATGAAATATTTTCTCCTGTTGTTAAGATGACTTCAATTGGAAATATTTTAAGTCTTGTAGTAGTGGAAGATTTGCATCTTGAACAGTTAGATGTAAAGACAACATTTCTCCATGGAGATTTGGAGGAAGAGATCTATATGCAACAACAAGAAGGATATGAGGTCAAAGGGAAGGAAAAATTAGTGTGCAGACTAAAGAAGAGATTGTATGGCTTAAAACAGTCTCCAAGGCAGTGGTATCTAAAATTTGACAAGTTTATGTCTGAACAAGGTTATATTAGATGTCACTCTGATCATTATGTTTATCTAAAAGAGAAAAATGATGGAAGCTATATTATATTGTTATTGTATGTAGAGGACATGCTTGTTGCAGAATCTAACATTCAAGAAATAAATGTGCTCAAAATAAAATTGGAAAATTCATTTGCAATGAAGGATTTGGGAGCTGAAAAACAAATCCTTGGTATGAGAATAACTAGAGAAAGGAAAATTGCAAATTAACACTGTCTCAGAATGAGTACATACAAAAGGCGTTGAAAATATTTAATATGCAGAATGCAAAACCAATTAGTACACCTTTTGCTAGACATTTCAAACTTAATAAGGAGATGTGCCCCAAGACCCAAGAACAAATGGATTATATGTCTAAAGTTCCATATGCATCAACACTTGGAAGCTTAATGTATGAAATGGTCTACACAAGGCCTCATATTGCACATGCAGTGGGAGTTGTAAGAAGGTACATGAAAAGTCCAGTAAAAGAACATTGGATGGCAGTGAAATGGATTCTTAGATATTTGAGAGGTACCACAAATCAAGCATTATGCTTTGGTGGTTCAAACATTGCTTTACAAGGATATGTTGATACAGATATGGCAGGTGACAGAGATAACAGAAGGATCACTACAGGGTATGTATTTATTGTAGGTGGAACAACTGTTAGTTGGGTTCCAAAAATCCAAAGTGTTGTGGCACTTTCAACAACAGAAGCAGAGTATGTTGTTGCTACAGAGGCTAGTAAGGAATTGATTTGGTTACAAAGTTTTATGGATGAATTGGGTAAGAAGCATGATATGGGAATGTTATAAAGTGATAGCCAAAGTGCCATTCATCTTGAAAATAACTCAACATTTCATTCCAGGATTAAACATATACAGCTCAAGTACCATTTCATACGGTGAGTGTTGGAAGATGGACAGTTGAAGCTAGAAAATATACACACTAGCCAGAATCCTGCAGATATGCTAACAAAAGTTGTAACCAGGGAGAAACTGAGAATATGCTTAGTTTCAATTTGTCTTCAAGTATGATGATGAAGATGAGAAACAACTAGGTCCAAAGTGGATTCATTATCTAGCAAATGAAGCAGTGGTGGAGTTGCTACATTCAGTCTCCAAGTGGGAGATTGTTGGATGTGGAGCCTGATTATCTTGTTTATTTTGTATCACAACGTCGGACCCTTGTACCTTACTAGGGTGGCAATGTCACCCATAATTAAATGCTGACTGGGGGGTCCAGGGGAGGGGGTTGCGACTTTATGGAGCCCCCCTATTCTCAGTTTCAATTTGTCTTCAAGTATGATGATGAAGATGAGAAACAACTAGGTCCAAAGTGGAGTCATTGTCTAGCAAATGAAGCAGCGGTGGAGTTGCTACAATCAGTTTGCAAGTGGGAGATTGTTGGGTGTGGAGCCTAATTATCTTGTTTATTTTTTATCACAACGTTGGACCCCTGTACCTTAATGGGGTGGCAATGTCGCCCGTAATTAAATGCTAACTGGGGGTCTAGGGGAGGGGGTTGCGACTTTATGGAGCCCCCCTGGCGGGGGGTTTCGGGTCAACCTGTCTAAAGCTAAAAACAAATGTAAAATTACCTTGTAAAAGTATAGTGATTTATATTCAATCTGGGCAGCTCATTAGGCGGATGATCTAATGGTAGAAGTTATGTTTAGTTTAGGGTTTTTTGCCCTAGAAGGCAACCCCTCGCTTGTATGAGGGTATTTTATTGTGGTTGTGTATTGTATGTGTATTCTCAGAGCGAGAAACAAACAGGGAGACTGTGAGAGAGAACAAAGGATATTATAATAGATTTGATGTAGGTTGTGTCTCTTCATTTTGCTGGATAAGAGAAAGGAAGGACTGGCTGTTAGGGGTGAATGTAGCCCAAACTAGATGAATCACATATATCTGTGTCTCTCTGGTTTTATGTGTTTTGTGTGCTTGTGTTTTCTGCATATTTTATGTGTTGCATTGCTCTGTAATATATAATTTTTTAACAACTAGTATCAGAGCCGAAGGTCTATTTGGCTGATAAACTCGTAGGAAAGAAGGGTTCTTGGTTCGAGTGGGAGAAATGGTGGAAGATGGTAAATTTAGGGTAAATAAATTTAACGACCAAAACATCCCACTGTGGAAGATGCAAATGGAAGATTATTTGTATCAGAAAGATTTGTACCTACCATTGAGCAGAAAAACAAAGAATTCGACGACTATGACATACACAAAATGGGAGATTCTCGATAGAAAGGCACTTGGAATAGTACGGTTGTGCCTCGTGGTGTCGGTAGCCTTCAATATTTCGAAGGAAACAACATCAGATTGTTTGATTAAGGCATTGGCGAAACTATATGAAAAACCCTCGGCCTCAAACAAGGTATTTCTTATAAAACGCTTATTTAATATGAAGATGTCAGAAGGTGGATTTGTTGCAGACCATTTAAATGATTTTAATATAGTTACTAGTCAGTTAATTTCTGTAGGGGTAAACTTTGATGATGAAGTTAGGGCTATTTTATTTCTTTTCTCATTGCCAGAGAGTTGGAATGGTTTAGTTATGGCCAATAGTAACTCTGTCTCTGGATCTAGTACTTTAAATTTTGATGATGTTATCGGTGCTATCCTTAGCGAGGAAATGTGACAGAAAAGCTCCGATGAGACATCGGGTAATGCTTTGAGTGCAGAGTCTAGAGGAAGAAAAATGGAAAGAGGGAAGAGCTCGGGATATCGCAGTAAATAAAGGAAAGGCAGATCCAAGTCTAGATCAGGGATAGTGTGCTGAAAATGCGAAAGGAAAGGACACCTGAAGAAAGACTGTAGATCTCAGAAGGGAGAAGAAGCAGACACACATCAAGAAAACAATCATGAAGCAAATGTGACAGGTGATGTGTTACAAGATTATTTGATTCTTTCTTTTGAAAATGTTACTGTTTCCTGGGTGGTAGATTCTGGGGCCTCATTCCATGCCACACTTTATAAGAAATATTTTCATGACTATGTTCAAGGATATTTTGGACAAGTTCATTTGGGTGATGATAAACCCTATAAAATTTTTAGAATGGGTAAAGTTCTTGTACAACAAAACAATGGAAACCAATGGGTATTAAAGGAGGTAAGGCATGTTCCAGTTCTGAAGAAAAATATGATTTCAACAGGGCAGTTAGGCGGTGAAGGTTGTGTGACAACTTTCACAGATAAAACTTGGAAGGTCACCAAAGGAGACCTGGTAATAGCAAAAGGTGAAAAGGTTGGTACATTGTATTCATGCAATGGTATTTCTAACTTTGTTAATGCTTTAACTTCGAAAGGAGAAGATGCGGCATTATGACATCATAGGCTCGGACGCATGAGTGAGAAGTGGATGAAGATTCTTCACTCAAGAAATTTTTTGTTGGGTTTGAATTATGTTGATTTGGATTTCTGTAAGAATTTCTATTTATGGAGAATAGAAGAGAGTCAGATTTCTCAAAGTTGGGAAAGAAAAGAAGAGCGAAAAACTAGAGCTTGTGCATATAGATGTATGGGGACCTTCTTAGGTATCATCTCTTGGTGGCTTTCATTATTATGTTACTTTTATTGATGATGCAACTAGAAAAAGTTGCATTTATTGTATTCAAAATAAATCTGATGTATTTGATACTTTCAATAAATGGAAATCTTTGGTTCATATTGAGATAGGAAAGAAGTTGAAGTGTCTCAGATCGGACAATGGAGGTGAAAATTGTAGCAAAGAGTTTGATAGGTACTGTTCAGAGCATGAAATTCACAGAGAGAGGACAATTCCAAGAACACCACAAGAAAATGGTGTGTTAGAAAGGATGAATAGAACAATCATGGAGCGTGCAAGGTGCACGAGATTGCATGCAGGATTTCATTTAAAATTTTGGGAAGATGTTTTAGATACAGTTGTTTATCTAATATATAGAGGGCCTTCAAGTTCCTTAGATGGTGGTATTCAAGAGGAAGCATGGACAGGTAAAAAGGTAAACTACTCTTTTTTAAAGCCTTTTTGTTGTGTAGCCTTTGTCCATATTAATAAAGAAAACAGAATAAAGTTTGAGGCAAAATCAAAGAAATGTACCTTTATTAGATATGGTGTTAATGATTTTGGTTATCTCTTATATGATTATGAAAATCACAAAATCATTACGAGAAGAGATGTAATATTCAATGAAAATTTCTTGTATAAGAATCAGTTGCAGGAAAAGAAAAAGGAAAAAGAAAACAAAGAATAGACAGTTCTTGATGAGATAACAGAAAAAGTAAAGGTGCCTGAAAATAATAATAATCAACAGCCACAACAACAACAGGAGGCACCTCAAACACCTGAAAGTGGTGTCAGAAGATCTACCAGGATAAGTAGATCCCCTGAATGATACTCTCCTTCATTATATTTTTTATTTTTGACTGATTCTGGTGAACTCGAATGTTATGAAGAAGTAATGCAGGTTGAAACTAGGAAGAAGTGGGAGCTAGCCATGGAAGAAGATATGGACTCCTTAATACATATCCAGACTTAGGACTTAGTTAGGTTTCCAACAACATTTCAGAATAAATGGGTTTAGAGGCTGAAGGAAAAATATGGAGGAAAACATAGGTACAAAGATAGACTTGTGGTGAAGGGGTTTGCATAGAAGAAAGGTATTGATTTTGATGAAATATTTTCTCCTGTTGTTAAGATGACTTCAATCAGAACTATTTTAAGTCTTGTAGCAGCAGAAGATTTGCATCTTGAACAGTTATATGTAAAGACAACATTTCTCCATGGAGATTTGGAGGAAGAGATCTATATGCAGAAAACAGAAGGATATGAGGTCAAAGGGAAGGAAAAATTAGTGTGTAGACTAAATAAGAGCTTGTATGGCTTAAAACAGGCTCCAAGGTAGTGGTATCTAAAATTTTACAACTTTATGTCTGAACAAGTTTATACTAGATGTCACTTCGATCATTGTGTTTATTTGAAAAACAAAAATGATGGAAGCTATATTATATTGTTATTGTATGTAGATGACATGCTTATTGCAGGGTCTAAAATGCAAGAAATAAATGTGCTCAAAAGAAAATTGGCAAATTCATTTGCAATGAAGGATTTGGGAGCTGCAAAACAAATCCTTGGTATGAGAATAACTAGAGACAGGAAAAATTGAAAATTAACACTATCTCATAATGAGTACATACAAAAGGCGTTGAAAAGATTTAATATGCAGAATGCAAAACCAGTTAGTACACCTTTTTCTATCCATTTCAAACTTAGTAAGGAGATGTGCCCCAACACCCAAGAAGAAATGGATTATATGTCTAAATTTCCATATGCATCAGCAGTTGTAAGCTTAATGTATGCAATGGTCTGCACAAGGCCTGATATTGCACATGTAGTGGGAGTTATAAGCAGGTACATGAAAAATCCAGGAAATAACATTGGATGGAAGTGAAATGGATTCTCAGATATTTGAGAGGTACCACAAATCAAACATTATGCTTTAGTGACTCAAACATTTCTCTACATGGATATGTTGATGCAGATATGGCAGGTGACAGAGATAACAAGAGGATCACTACAGGGTATGTATTTATTGTAGGTAGAACAACTGTTAGTTGGGTTTCAAAAATCCAAGGTGTTGTGGAACTTTCAACAACAGAAGCAGAGTATGTTGCTGCTACAGAGGCTAGTAAGGAAATGATTTGGTTGCAAAGGTTTATGGATGAATTGGGTAAGAAGCATGATATGGGCACGTTATAAAGTGATAGCCAAAGTGCCATTCATCTTGCAAAGAACTCAACATTTCATTCTAGGACTAAACATATACATCTCAAGTACCATTTCATACGGTCAGTGTTGGAAGATGGACAGTTGAAGCTGGAAAAGATACACACTAGCCAGAATCCTACAGATATGCTAACAAAAGTTGTAACCAGGGAGAAACTGAAATATGTTTAGTTTCAATTGGTTTTTAGGTATGATGATGAAGATGAGAAATCGCCAGGTCCAAAGTGGAGTCATTGTCTAGCAAATGAAGTAGCAGTGGAGTTGCTACAATCAATCTCCAAGTGGGATATTGTTGGGTGTCGAGCCTGATTATCCTATTTATTTTGTATCACAGCGTTGGACCCATGTACCTTCATGGGGCAGAAATGTCACCCGTAATTAAACGCTGACTGGGGGATCTAGGGGGGGGGGGGGCTACAACTTTATGGAGCCCCCCCTTGGCGGGGTGTTTTGAGGGCAGTGCCCTCGAAGCTAAAAACAAATGTAAAATTGCCTTGTAAAAGTATAGTAGTTTCTAGTCAAACTGGGCCGTTCATTAGGCAGATGATCTGATGGTAGAAGTTATGTTTAGTTTAGGGTTTTTTTCCCTAGAAGGAAACCCCTCACTTGTATGAGGGTATTTTATTGTGGCTCTGTATTGTATGTGTATTCTCAGAGCAAGAAACAAATAGAGAGACTCTGAGAGAGAACATAGGATATTACAGTGGATCTGTTGTAGGTTGTGTCTCTTCATTTTGTTGGATAATAGGAAGGAAGGACTGGTTTTTAGGGATCGACGTAGCCTAAACTGGGTGAACCACGTATATCTGTGTCTCTTTGGTTTTATGTGTTTTGTGGGCTTGTGTTTTCTGCATATTTTATGTGTAACATTGCTCTATAATATATAATTTTATAACAACTGGTATCAGAGTCGAATTTCTATTTGGCTGATAAACTCGCAGCAAAGAAGGGTTCCTGGTTCGAGTGGGAGTAGTGGTGGAAGATGGTAAATTTAGGATCGAGAAATTTAATGGCCAAAACTTCCCGCTATGGAAGATGTACATGGAACATTATCTATATCAAAAAGATCTGTACCTACCATTGAGCGGAAAAACAAAGAAGCCGACGACTATGACAGACGCAGAATGGGAGATTATTGATAGAAAGTTACTTTGAACAGTACGGATGTGCCTCACGGTGTCGGTAGCCTTCAATATTTCGAAGGAAAAAAAAAATAGAGGTTTGATTAAGGCATTGGCGAAACTATATTAAAAACCCTCGGCCTCAAACAAGGTATTTCTTATGAAACATTTAATTAATATGAAGATGTCGGAAGGTGGATCTGTTGCAGACCATTCAAATGATATTAATACAGTTACCAGTCAGTTAAGTTTTGTAGGGGTAAAATTTGATGATGAAGTTAGGGCTCTTTTATTTCTTTTCTCATTGCCAGAAATCTGGAATGGTTTAGTTATGGCCATTAGTAACTTTGTCTCCGGATCTAGTACTTTAAATTTTGATGATGTTGTTGGTGCTATCCTTAGCGAAGAAATGCGACGGAAAAGCTCTGGTGAGACATCAGCTAATACTTTGATTGCAGATTCTAGGGGAAGAAAAATGGAAAGAGGAAAGAGCTCAGGATTTCGCAGTAAATCAAGGAAAGGCAATTCCAAGTACATATCAGGGATAGTGTACTGGAAATGCAGAAGGAAAGGACACCTGAAGAAATATTGTAGATCTCGGAAGGGAAAAGAAGGAGATGCATAGCAAGAAAACAATCATGAAGCAAATGTGACAGGTGATGTGTTACAAGATGCTTTGATTCTTTCTTTCAAAAATGTTATTGATTCCTGGGTGGTAGATTCAGGGGCCTCATTCCATGCCACACTTGATAAGAAATATTTTTATGACTATGTTCAAGAGTTTTTGGACAAGCTCGTTTGGGTGATGATAAACCCTGTAAAATAGTTGGAATGGGTAAAGTTCTTGTAAAACAACAGAATTGAAACCAATGGTTATTAAAGGAGGTAAGGCATGTTCTAGATTTGAAGAAAAATCTAATTTCAATAGGGCAGTTAGGTGGTGAAGGTTGTGTGACAAATTTCACAGATAAAACTTGGAAGGTCACCAAAGGAGCCCTGGTAATAGCAAAAGACAAAAAGGTTGGTACATTTTATTTATGCAATGGTATTCTAACTCTGTTAATGCTTTAACTTCCAAAGGAGTAGATGTGGCATTATGGCATCATAGGCTCGGACACATGAGTGATAAGGGGATGAAGATTCTCCACTCAATAAAAAAAAAATCGGGTTTGAAGAATTTTGATTTGGATTTCTGTGAGAATTGTATTTATGGAAAACAGAAGAGAGTCAGATTTCTAAGAGTTGGGAAAAAAAAAAAAGAGTGAAAAATTAGAGCTTATGCATATAGATGTATGGGGACCTGCTCAAATATCATCTCTCGGTGGCTCTCGTTATTATGTTACTTTTATTGATGATGCAACTAGAAAAACTTGGATTTATTGTATTTAGAATAAATCTGATGTATTTGATACTTTCAAGAAATGGAAATCTTTGGTTGAGATTGAGATAGGAAAGAAGTTGAAGTGTCTCAGATCAGACAATTGAGGTGAATATTGCAGCAAAGAGTTTGATAGGTACTATTCAGAGCATGGAATTCACAGAGAGAAGACAGTTCCAAGAACACCACAAGAAAATGGTGTGTGAGAAAGGATGAACAGAACAATCATGGAGTGTGCAACATGCCTGAGATTGCATTCAAGATTGCCTTGACAATTTTGGGCAGATGTTGTAGATACTACTGTTTATCTAATAAATAGAGGGCCTTCAAGTTCCTTATATGGTGGTATTCCAAAGGAAGCATGGACAGGTAAAAAGGTAAACTACTCTTTTTTAAAGCCTTTTGGCTGTGAGGCCTTTGTCCATATTAATAAATAAAACAGAACAAAGCTTGAGGCAAAATCAAAGAAATGTACCTTTATTTGATATGGTGTTAATTATTTTGGTTATCGTTTATATGATTATGAAAATCACAAAATCATTAGGAGCAGAGATGTAATATTCAATGAAAAGGTCTTGTATAAGAATCAGCTGCAGGAAAAGAAACAGGAAAAAGAAAGCAATTAATACACAATTCTTGATGAGATCACATAAAAAGTAAAGGTTCCTAAAAATAATAATAATCAACAGCCACAACAATAGCAACCACCACAACAACAACAAGCACCTCAAACACTTGAAAGTGGTGTCAGAAGATCTACCAGGATAAGTAGACCTCGTAAACGATACTCTCCTTCATTATATTATTTATTGTTGATTGATTCTGGTGAATCCGAATGTTATGAAGAAACAATGCAAGTTGAAACCAATAAGAAGTGGGAGCTAGCCATGGAAGAAGATATGGACTCCTTAATACATAACCAGACATAGGACTTAGTCTGGTTTCCTACAGGTAAAACAACATTTCAGAATAAATGGGTTTACAAGCTGAAGGAAGAATATGGAGGAAAACAGAGGTACAAAGATAGACTTGTGGTGAAGGGTTTTGCACGGTCAAAAGGTATTGATTTTGATGAAATATTTTCTCCTGTTGTTAAGATTACTTCAATCAGAACTATTTTAAGTCTTGTGGAAGTGAAAGATTTGCATCTTCAACAGTTAGATGTAAAGACAACATTTCTCCATGGAGATTTCGAGGAAGACATCTACATGCAGCAACCAGAAGGATATGAGGTCAAAGGGAAGGAAAAATTAGTGGGAAAACTAAAGAAGAGCTTGTATGGCTTAAAATAGGCTCCAAGTCAGTGGTATCTAAAATTTGACAAGTTTATGTCTGAACAAGGTTATACTGGATGTCACTCTAATCATTGTGTTTATCTGAAAAAGGAAAAATGATGGAAGCTATATTATATATTTATTTTATGTAGATGGCATGCTTGTTGCAGGGTCTAACATGCAAGAAATAAATGTGCTAAAAAGAATATTTGCAAATTCATTTGCAATGAAGGAATTGGGAGTTGCAAAACAAATCCTTGGTATGAGAATAACTAGAGACAGGAAAAATCGCAAATTAACACAGTCTCAGAATGAGTACATACAAAAGGCATTGAAAAGATTTAATATCTAGAATGAAAAACCAGTTAGTACACATTTTTCTAGCCATTTCAAACTTAGAAAGGAGATGTGCCCCAAGATCCAAGAAGAAATGGATTATATGTCTAAAGTTCCATATGCATCAGCATTTGGAAGCTTAATGTATGCAATGGTCTACACAAGGCCTGATATTGCACATGCAGTGGGAGTTGTAAGCAGGTACATGAACAATCCAGGAAAAGAACATTGGATGGCAAAAGAAATGGATTCTCAGCCATTTGAGAGGGTATAAAACTAAGTATTATGCTTCTTGGTGGTCTGGAAGCATGCTCTGCACACAGGATATGTTGATGCAGATATGGTAGGTGACAGAGATAATAGGAGGAACATTACAGGATATGTATTTACTGTAGGTGGAACAACTGTCAGTTGGGTTTCAAAAATCCAAAGTGTCGTTGCAATTTAACCAATAGAAGCATAATATGTTGCTGCTACAGAGGCTAGTAAAGAAATGATTTGGTTACAAATGTTTATGGATGAATTGGGTAAGAAGCAATAGCAGAAGGTCAGCCTCGGACACATAGACCTTGCATTCACTTGCAAATAACTCAACATTTTGTTTTAGGACCAAACACATACAAATTTCAAGCAATTACTATATGGTCAAAGTGTTGGAAGATGGGACAATAGCTAGAAAATATACACACTAGCCGTAATCTTGTAGATATACTAACAAAAGTTGTAACCAGTGGAAATTAGAAGATGTCAGCTTCAATTGGTCTCAAGTGATGCTGATGAAGATGAGAAATAAGTGTGTCTGGGTGGAGTTATTTAGCAAATGAAACAAGAAAGTGAGTTACAAGAATCACTCAAGTGGGAGATTAATGGAGTGGAGCTCGATTATCTTGTTTATGTGGTAGTGAATGTTGTTGGACCCTTTTGTGATGAAGGGAGTGGAAACGCCCGCCGTAATTGTTTTCAAATCGGGGTCTAGATTGGGTTATACTTATATGCACCGGTTAAAAACAAATGTAAAATTGCCTTGTAAAAGTATAGTAATTTCTAGTCAATCTGGGTCGTTCATTAGGCGAATGATCTGACAGTAGAAGTTATGTTTAGTTTAGAGTTTTTTCCCTAGAAGGCAACCCCTCGCTTGTATGAGGGTATTGTATTGCGGCTGTGTATTGCATGTGTATTCTCATAGCGAGAAACAGACACAGAGACTGTGAGAGAGAACAGAGGATATTACAACGTATTTGTTCTAGGTTGTGTCTCTTCATTTTGCTGGATAATAGAAAGGAAGGACTGGTTGTTCGAGCTGGATGTAGCCTAAACTGGGTGAACCACATATATTTGTGTCGCTCTGGTTTTATGTGTTTTGTGTGCTTGTGTTTTCCGCATATTTTATGTGTTGCATTGCTCTATAATATATAATTTTATAACATTATGATGGCGGAAGGGCCCAAGTAATCCTTATATTACTTAAGCAATGGAGCAGTAATTTTAGGGCTAAGATGAATTGGGAGACCCAAGCCGTGTAAGCCAAGAGACCAGAAGCTATAAATAAGTGTGAATTCAGAGAGATCTGGGCCATAACGAAGAGAAAGTACAAGCACAGTCCATGTGCCCCGAAATTTCATCCCTATATAATTCAATGGGAGGCAGGGAAAATCCCCCTGGGATAAAAGAGTTTAGTGGTTGTAGCAGTGCGACCAGTAGTCATTCATTGGAATTTCGTCGCAGTGGAAAATGGCATAGTTGTAATGTGGGATGCAGGTTTATCATTCCTTAGAGGATAGAAAAGTGTGACCTGGGATAGTACAAGTCACCCTGGACCTCAGACCCAAAGGTTTCAATCATGGCACTAAGGAGAGCTGTTGGGATTTTATCTCTAGGAGGACATGGTATGAGTGGGACTCAATGTGCAAAGAAACTAGAAATTAAGTGAGGACATGATGGGAGAGGGGACTTCCAGGGTTCCATTTAATCCTAGAAGGGTTGTCCTGGAATATAAGGCAAGGGGCAACAAGATAAAATTCTGAGATGGTTGTTCCCAGATGAGGTGGAAAGGAGAGTTTCCCATGAATATGTATTATACATATGTGCATATATTATATGTCCATTATGTGTTGGGCCACATAAGGGGGTTCATCGTGTATGCACGGGTCAAACACTATGGTAGTATAACCATGTGGCAAAGGGAGGCCTACTAAGATTTCCACATTGGTGCCACGTGGTAGGTTGGTGAAGTGGCACTAATTAAATGGTTTATATATGGATGACCATATCTTGGAATCCGAGAGTCAAATCAGAGAAAAATTTATACCATTAGAATCATCTTGACGATATGAACACAACAACGTCATTTTTTTAGGTTTTAAGAAAGTTGAAAAAGGATAAAAAATTTAGACCCCATTTCCATAACATGATATTAGAGGTTGGGTCTTCATGGTAACCACCTCTTGCTAACCTTGCCAGGGTGGGGTTTAATAGGGGGTAAGTTGCAAAATTACACCTTAATAATTTTGATCCCCCTCTATTTGATAAATCCAAGTTTAAGATTTATTTACTTTGTTATGGATTAAAATAAAAGTCTTGATATTATCGTATTTTAAATCTAAACTTTAATATTTTATAATACTTATATATTATAAATTAGTTTAAATGAATTTGTAAGGTAATCTAAAAATTTATTTTTAAATTCCCAGATGGGGGCGACTGAACAAGTGGTAAGGGGTATCATGAGGGTGCCCACCACCCCAAAAACCTAAAATGGAAATAAATAGGGAGTAGTGTGGTCTACCACTCCCATGCATGAAGTATGTGCTAATTGGATTGTTTGTAATGGCTAGTCGAACTTTGTTTTATTATTTTGTGGTCTCCTGGTAGAGAGGGGGTATTTTATGTCTTGAATTCATTTTTCCCCTAACAAGGATGGGATTTTCCACCCCCTCTCAGTGTTTGGTTTCTAGGCATAGTGCTGATAGCTATCCAAAATTCAAGAGGTGGAAGGAATTTTGCTTATGTTAAACTAGAATGTCATGGATCTCGTTGCAATGGGGGGCGAATTGTATTTTTGGGCCCTTGGTTATCTAGTTGGTGGGAGGAATGGTATTAGGATAAGTTTTTAATGAGAGATCAGACAACTGGTTGGGTTTCACTAGATAAATTTCAGTTTCGGGATCCCTGTTTTTCTGACTTGTGGTTCTCCTCTCTGGCATTAAACTGGTAATTTTTCCCTTTGAGTTTTGCATTTCTCTTTCTTTTGTGTGCTCTTGTATCTAGATAATTATGGGCTTTGGATTTAGAGTGGTGAAGGAGTATGTTGTTGGTTTCAGGCTTTTCTGATTGTAGGTTTGGATTCGTTGGTGTGAAGTTGCTTCGATCTAGTGTGGGAGGTGGGGGTTAGTTTCTAAGTAATTGTGTGATGGATTGGTTTTTCGTAGTACCATACTCAGTGGTTTATTTTGGAGTTTGAATGGGGGGTTCTAGGTTGTAATTTTACTAGTCTAAGGAGTCCTAGGGGGTAGTAGTATGTTTCCTATTCTACATTATGTTATTTGTATTTGATGGATTGACCCTTGAATGGAGTTGTGGAGGTTGGAGGTTTTTTATTTTCTGATGTTTTATTGGCTCAAGGGTCAAGCCTAATATCATGTCGCACAAACGGGGTAGATTTAGTCATTAGGTTGGAGGATGTGGCTTGAAAATTCTCCCATGGGCCCAATCGCAGGCCCAGTAGGTTGTAACTACATATTACTCACCCACCCCTTCTAGTACTCGACGATATTTCAATGACTCATTAGAGAACTTTTGAGGTCTAAAATGGGCATCCTAAGAAAAATGTACAACCAACATAAACTTTATAAGAACCAATAGGATTTAAGATGATGGTGTCAACCATGGGGGATGATTCACAATTTTTGTGGTTAAAAAGTAAAATGATTAAAAAATAATAAAATGATAAAACTAGTTTTTCAACTTAATCCCTAAGGTTTTACCAAATTTCGAGAAAGATTACTCGTTGGATGCAAAATTTAATTCCTCATCCAAGGAGTACCCATGTTGCATACTTGCAATGGACCCTGCTACACAAAAAATGAGAAATATATGAAAAAACATGATTGCACTCGAAATCATGCTACATGGGTACTTCTTGGATGAGGAATCAAATTATGCATTCAATGAGTGTTCCTTCTTGAAATTTGAGTGAACCCGTAGGGAAATAAGTTGAAAATATGAGTTGAAAAATTAGTTTTTTCTTTTTTTCCCCTCTAAAATTTGATAATGTAATCTAATATTATTTTATTATTTCCACTATTATTTTATAATTTCCTTAAGAGTCACATTTTAGACTTCAAATTCCCCTAATGTGAGGACCATCTTTCTCGGGAGCGGTAAGCTCACTTAAATTCAGAGAAGTCTCTTGTTGGCTTCCTGACCCTGGTCACACCAAGGGAATAAGGAGCTAATGCTTGCATTCGGTAACTCTCCATTGGAAGCTTAACACCACATTGGGGATATTATTAAGAGAAAAACATGAAGACATGAATGATGTCATTTCTTTTTTGAATGATATTCAGTAGAACTAGCAGAGAATGCACGATTGCTTAGACAGAATGGAAGCCCTATTAGCCCATACAGAAAGACATACCCAGTGAAAATTTCAACATATAGTGATGTTTGGTTTGAGTGCAAAGGAGTTGGCACCAATTATGTCATCGAACACCTGATTTGGATATTTTTTATGTTATATAGTAGTGATTTTCTCTCTTTGTTTTGTCATTATTATTGTTCTTGGATTTTAGTATATACTCTGAGCTTTATAGACCAACCAGAAACTTTGGTTTCTAGAGTTGCAGATTGAATCCAATCCATTTTGATAATCTATGATGTAATCGCTTTTCCAAGATAATACAATTAACTTACAAAAAAAAAGTATTTTTAAATGTACACTATAAAAATTTTATACTATTTATTATACCAACTACAACATAGTATAAGGGAGATACCTAATTCCTTTTGTGCTTATCATGGATTTGATATAGATATATATTTTAGAAAAGAAAAAATCACTAAATAAAAAACAATGAATTATAATAAAAAAACAAAAAAATCACAAAATAAAAAACAATAAATTATAATAAAAATAAAAATTAAATATACATATTGATTTTTTTTAATTAAAAGCATCACAACAATGTAATATAAAGGAGATGTAGAATTCCTTATGTGTACTGTGGTATTTTTTTAAGGTTTTTTCAATGGGGTATAGGAGGTGCAATTGCTCTTATTTGTATAGGAAGTGCAACTAGTCTAATTTTTTTGGGAGGTGTAACTACTCTATCTTTTAGTGTTGTTTCAACACTTACCTTTTGTTCTTCACTTTCACTTTCCTTTGTTTCAGTGGTTGGTGCATGTGACGTTCCCAATAAACTAGTATATGTGCTTCCGTGTTGTTTCAGTGAATGAATTATGTAGAAAATTCACATATTTTAAACTACTAATTGTAATATGCTAAAACAATAGACAACAATGTAAACTTTGAAACGGGAATGAAAATGAGTACTCGCTTTTATTAGGTAGCAAAAAATGGCCCGATTTTGAAAAGTGTTGATTCAGAATACTCTTAATTTTTTTTAGTATGTTTTTTACACATTAAATTTTATTATGTACCAAGTATAGACATTATTTTTAAAATGTTAGTGTTTTTATGTTGATTTTGAAAAGTGTTGATTCCAGCATCATCCCCTTTTTTTAGAAGACTTATTTTTTACTTAAATTTTTCTAATATATTAAATGCTAGTAATTATTTTCACTTACATATTTTGTTTAAGTGTTTTTCAGGTATTTGTTTTCTTGTTTTTCTTTTAATTTTTTTTTTGTAGTGAGATAATCAATTTTTTGCATTGTCAAAAAAACAAAAAAGGTAAAAATTTTAAGTGTCAATCTTCTATCTAATTATATATTGTTAAATAATATTTCATTGCACATGAGATAATTGCCACTAAAAAAGCAAGAATTTTTAACAATTTATGTAAAAAAACACATTTTGAATATAGAAATAACTGAAAATATACACATTTTGTGTCTTTTTTGCTAAAACTGATATGTCAAATAAACCATTTTTATAGGAAAAAAGTAACAAAAAAAGTATTAAAGCTAGCAATTTTTGTTAATTTTATGTGAAAAGTTAATAATAATTACAGTTTTTTCAAAACTTAAATTATTCACATAAAAATGAATTGAAATCACATTATACAAATATTAAAAATATAATAACCACAATTGAATATTTATTTCTTCTCATAAAATGTCGGAGTCAAAAAATTACAAGTATAACTTATGAATAGTTACAAAAAATGAGCTTCATTTGGAAGATTAACTTAATCTTTAATCAATAATATCATGTAACCCAAACTCTTCATCTTCAATAGTATCATTATTGTCCTCTTCCACAATATTTTCATCATTGGCTTCAGTTTCATAATTTTCCCCTTCTAATGGATCTTTGATGTCTGCGAACGTCCCAAAGTATGTCTTTGCAATCATTCCATCTAATGGTGGTTGAGGTTCTTTTACTTTTTTTTCCACACGAGATTCATTAAAATCCCCTTTTCTCAAACCAATTTCTTGCACTTCATCTGGAAGAAATTGAAGAGCATTGATTGTTTGATGAATAAATTTGCATTGTACTGGGTCTTTTTCAATGGAAATGCAATTTCTTCCTTTTTGTTAGCAACATGCTAGTGTTGTACCTAATAATCAAGTACAAAATAAAAATTTATTAATTTAGTATAGACACAAAAAAATTAAAAAAGATAACATTGAAATTCATTTTTATATAGTAAAAATTAACTGGGCCTGAAAATAAATCCAAAACTCAATCTCCTTCATTTGAACATAAATCTAAAAAATAGTTAATCAATGACTGTGGTTTTTGATATATGTTGACTATCTCTCCTTTTGATTCTTTATCTTCATATATTAGTTTTCTTACAACAGTATCATGGACCAGTACTTGGCTATGATTCTTTCCATCTACTTGATTGAAAAGAATAGTCTTGTAGCTATTATCCTTTGTCCAACTTCAACATGAATTAACTCATAGTCACTTATAATTGGTTGATTCATGCCACAAATAAGATTTGACTTTTGCCTATAACATGAAATAGTAAAATTTCAATTAACTTGTACATAAATTATTTTTTTAACATTAACCAAATATACAATTTCAACATCTAACCATGTAAGCTGCATCCTTGACTTTTCTTTTCCCTTGAAGCTTGATAATAACAACCCCAATTGTGTGTCTGAATGAAATGTCACAAATCTCCAAAGTGGTGATGTTGTGACTTCTAGAAATCCCGCAACCACTTTACTAAATGCTTGATAAGTATAAGGGTCACTGTCATATTCAATGTTTGAGATATTGAAACCATGAGGAATATTTGCAATAACTAGGGAATAATATTTTTTAGGTATGAGTTTTGCAAATTCTTCACAATCACCTGATATTATTTGATATTGGATAGTGTGGATCCCATTCCAAATGAAATTATTAAGATTGGGATCAAGTTCAACATCACTAAGATGTTGTTTTCTTATCCTTTCCATTTTTATTTTTTCAATAAAGCTTCTGAAACAATCAGGTGCTCCATTTTCATTCTTCTTCAACTTTAATAAAATAAACAAAAGAAATGTATAAGTTATAAATTAAAAATATTATACATATGAATAGAATTGAATGTATGAATGAACATACCTTTTTAAATGCAAGATAAAAAAAAATTAGCACTGATGTAGAACTTGAATCTCGGTAGTTGCGTAGAACATAATCCCAACTATCTTCATTCAACAATTAACTGTTTGTTCATGTATTCTCATATAAACCTTATGGCTGAATAAATGAAGTAAACAATGTTAATATAGTGTTATGTATAAAAAATAATACAAACAACAATATATTATATTTAACAGAAAGTTATAATAAATAAATAAAAAGTAAAAATAACAAACTTACTTTAGAAATTCCTCAAACATTTCATCCATTGATAATTCTCTTGACTTTACATGAGATAATATTGTTTTGACAAGATTTTCATCCTTCACTCCTTGCATTGATATCCAAGGTCTGATAGTCATATCTTCTGGAAGGAGCTTCATTTTAGGACTTGATTTACTGTTGGTACATATCAATGGTTTAGACCTTTTAACCTTCTGAATTTTGATTCCAACGTTCTCCCACAACTCAAAAATATGATCAATCAATTCCCATATCTCTCCAGTTCTAAATGCCAAATAGAAATAGTTATCCGTACCTCTGAATATTTCATAATTTACTCTACCACCTTTTAAACTTATTTTTTCTTTGATTTGATAACCGATTTCCATACAACATTCCTTATGGAATGCATGATCAACCTTTAGCTTATCACCACCACATTTTTCTTAAAATTCACTATGAATAAATCTGACCCTTTAGATGAAAGTCATAGACATCCTATACTTATTATCTGAATTATGATCCCATGCCAATAAATTTTCTTGTGTATCTGTTAAACCATCATAAATGATACATTTCAATGTTTCAAAACGCAGTTTACTGGGATATTCCTCCATTAACTTCCTTTGGGCTTCTAAGAATGGTTGCCCCCAAGTACATAATATTTGTATTTAAAACATTTTGACCTGTCAAATGATTCTTTGTTAGGAACCTGACTTGGATCAACAAGAAGAACATAATCAACCACATGTGAAAAATGTTTGTACCTCATCAATGTTTTCAAATTGTGAAAATGCAAGTGGCGTGGCTTTCTAATTTGATATTTGAGTTGTCCTCCATCTTGCTTGTAGACTTGAATGACATTAAGTTGGAATGACCGACCACCTTCAATTAAATTTGTCTTCGCCAGTTGATGTCGAATGGCATTTTGTTTTGTTTTCAGAACACCATCCTCTAAATTAGCTCCTAGCGTAATGATTTCCCTGCTTTCTTTGGAGTTTTCACTAGGGCCTTCACTGTTGTCCATGATTTTTTGAGAATGAAATTTTTTTTATTTCTTCCTCCTATTGCTTATGATATTTTCTTGAACCAAAACAATCTCCTCATCATCAACTGTAAGGGAGACATTATTGGGAATTCTTGTTTTTGTTTTTTTATGGCTCTTCTCCTTTCTAACATCAGTTCTAATATGATCCTCAAATATGGCAACACATTCTTCATCTTTAGCTTCAGCTTCAACTTCAACTTCAACTTCCTCATTTTGAAAAGTAACATGTCCACCTTTACTAGGTTGATCCCTTTGATACAATATTGTAGCATCATGAAGTATTTATTTTTTCTTCTTTCCCATATCTTCTACTTCATGTTCATGGAAAATGGAAACTAAATTCATAATATCTCACTCTATATAATAGATTCCCCCCAACATAATTGAAATTCCCTCAGAAAAATCCTTTAAAACAAAACATAATATGTCAATATTAACTAAGTTATTAAAAATACAATGATACAATTTGAATAACACAAAACAGCTAAGTGTAAATAAAAATACTTACAATCTTCTGTGCAATATTCTATATGATTTGTTTGCATATATTTGAAGAATCTTCCCTCGTGTTATACATTGACAATGTAAAATGATATCTATGTTTATCATGTGACTTGGGCGGTTTTGATACTATATAAACACTTTTAGTATTTGGAAGAATATATAGGTCTAATACTTTTCCCACCAGATCATAACTTTCAGCATCAAAATTCTTACTGGAATATAGATATAATTGCAGAAATTCATCTTCTACATCTTTCAAAAACCATGCATATTTTGAACAATTCACTTCTATTTATTTCTTCCAGTATGAAACCAACTTCTTTTCTTTTGTGGATGCATCTCCCACATTTTTAGTAATTAACTGAGGTGTAGTTCGTCCAACAATGTTTTATGAAGGCCCACTTGTAGCTTTAGATGATGCAAATGTTGACTTTGGTCCAGAAAGATTGACAGACACCTTCCTTGATTCCATTTTCTTGCAAATATATACACACACACACACACATAAATTACTAAATCACAAAAACAAATATCTTACGTAAACAAAATAAAAAATAAAAATAAAAATAAATTAATTAATTAATTAATTAAAATAAAATATAAAAAAATTTGATATTTTTATATATTTTTTCCTCGACAGAAACTCTAAAACAATTTTTTTTAAATGTCATCTACCCAACCCCATATATATATATATATATATATATATATATATATATATATATATATATATATATATAATTTAAAACAATTTTTTTTTTTTAAAATGTGATTTTTTTTTTATATTATCTCCCTAACCCCACTAATTTTTTTTATATCCTCAAAGGGCCGATTCTAAGAATTGGCCCCTTGGCTATATCAAATTTATTTATTTATTTATTTTTAATGTGCAAGGGACTGATTCTTAGAATCAGCCTCCCTGCCTTGGGCACCATCGGGGTGCGTCCGCCCGCAGTATCGTGTCATGAGCATTGTGTTGCGGGTAGACGCGTCCAAGGGCGGCGTTCGCCCAAGCCCAGGGAGACGCTCCCCCTGAGTTGAAGGAGGTTGATTTCTAGAATCGGACCCCTGTAGGAAGTTGATTCCTAGAATCGGCCCCCTATAGGAGGATGATTCCCAGAATCCGCCCCCTTACCTGGCAAGAGGCTGATTCTAGGAATCAGCCCACTACCAGGCGGGGGGGCCGATTCTCAGAATCGGCCCCCTGCCTGGGCTCGGGTGGACGCCGCCCCATGGGCACGTCCACCCACAGCACGGAACCCTAGCCCAAGTGGGCATGCCCACCAGCCCCTTGGGCAAGCAGGGGGGCTGATTCTCAAAATAGGCCCCTCTATTTGCCCAGGGGACCAGTGGGTGTGCCCACTTGGGCTAGATCATCCATGTGCTACCCCAGGCGAGCCCACCGATAATGGGCATATTAATTTTGTTTTTTTTTAGATACAAAAAAAAAAGTGTTTTCTACCAAAAAGAATTAAAGGAAAAAGCTATTAAATTTTTGACAGAAATAAATAACTTGACTTTAATTAATTTTAACAGCTTATTAATTTCGAAATAATAGAAACAAAACTAACCTTTAAAAAGTGAGAATCTCTCGTTGACAATGTTGCTCCACTAGAAAATCTTTCCAAGCTTTTAAACAAACCTCGAGAAATATTGACTTCACGTGTGGAATAGTGAAATTGACTTTTCTTATAAAGTGGAAATAACAAAATTGTTTATGGCAGGGTGAATATGGGATAAAAAAAATTGATGAATATTATAAAAATAAAATTTATAATGTAGTCAAAGTTATATAATTTAATTAAAATTATTTTTGTTTGAATACAATTATTAAGGGAAAAATGTCTATAGAATTTAATTCGAAATTAAGGTCCATATTATGAGAATATTTTAATAACAAATTTTCAAATAAATTGTTTAAATAAAATTTGGAGGGACATACTTAAGCAAAACATTTCAGCGAAAAATTTTGGAGGGAAGTTTTGTAGGGAATTTCTCATTGTCTCAGCTATATATTATCATTGTGAGATATCATTTGCATCATTCACTATTTCTTGTTTGAGTGTTATGGATTCCTCTGATAGTGAAGTTTCGTTTTATGAAGCATCAACATCTTCGTCACGTAACAACTCTATTCATATTGATGAATATAACGAGAGAAGTAGTGACAAAATTACTGGTGAAGATTTTCAAATGAATAGAGAGTCTAAATGTCGACTTATTCCTAATCCTATGGACTATGAGAGCAACAATGATGAATGGCAAGATGAAGAATTTCCAAAAACTAGAAACTCACATTTTCCACTTACTCCTAATCCTAAGGACTTTGAGAGTGTTGGCTTGAGGGGTACTGACCTAGGTTTGGTGTGCAAGGTTTTCCAACAAACCCCTATACTACTGGCCCTTTCGGCAGTGACCTGCTTGCACAGGCCAAAGTCTCACCTGAAGTACCAGGTTTCCGAACCCTAAGAAAGGATGGGTAAGGCAAGAAGAGCTGCGCTAGATCCCAGATTACTTTGTTCTGCGCAGCGTTAATTAAGTCTCTATTTGCATCCACGTGCACTAGATCTATAGTTATATGCCTTTTATAACATCAACACAACATTACATAAATAGAACATAACAGATCTAGATCCAAGAACACATTACACAGATATTTCATAGCTTAAAGACAAAAAACACACAAGATAGCAATTATCAGTAATTCGCACAAAAGTACTCATAGATTCAGTTCTCTAACAATATTCCGTATTCATTCATTCATCGGTTCTTCCTTACAATTCCCTTCCCAACCTGCTCACACAGCAGTAGGATCCACACAGAGCTGGACTTGGATCTCCGTGCACACAGCCAGCAGGAGTCCTTCCCCAAAACCCAAACAGATATCTTAAATCATTGTTCGCATCAATAGCTCATCATTCCTTATCTTTTAAAATACAAAATGCATATCTATTTATAACAATCTAGCCTAGACTTTCCTATGGTCTGCAACCCATGGTTTTCGGACCCCTAGTTTACCCTTTCACCCATTACAATGCTTTTGGGGCTTTGACCCACCCCAAAACCCCTGCGCTAGACTAAATATAATAAAAAATATTCAAAATGGACTAGTTTCGCAGCTTGTTAGGAGACCCCATTCCAACAGTCCCCCAACACAATCTTGTGACTCGTCTCGAGTCACTGCAGTGGTGCGGTCACATAGTCCTTAGCTTGGTATGGCTTGAGTCGACTTCCATTGAGAAAGCCAGGAACAAGGTCACCGCGCGGGGTAGCTAGCTGGACTGCTCTGCCATTCGTAATCTCCTTAACTGTTTAGGGACCAAGCCATTGTTGCCGGAATTTCCCTGGATGTTTCACAAATTGGCTATCGTATAACAGGACGAGATCACCTTCGACGAATGTCTTTTGATGAATATGTCAATCATGCCAGGCTTTATCGCGAGCCTTCTGAACCTGCTGGTGAAAATTAGCAATAAACCGATCTTCCTCCAAAGCCACCTGTTGCGCCAGACGTTCCTTTATGATATCTGAGTCCATCATATTTGTGAACGCAGTGATGCGTAGGCTAGGAACAACGTATTCTACGGGCATAATGGCCTCCTTGCCATAGACCATTCGAAATGGGGTTATGCCTATTAGCTTCTTACAGGTCGTACGATATGCCCACAGAACCGAGGGGATGTGGACATCCCAATCACTTCGATCGGCATTGCAAACCTTAGTTAATGCATGTTCCAAAATTTTGTTAAAATCTTTAACCACCCCTTTTGCCTGGGCATGATAGGGTGTACTCTTCGCATGGTGGATCCGGAATTCCTCATTCAAGGCTTGAATCGTTTGGTTAAAAAATTGCATACCTCTATCGCTCATTAGGATCTTTAGGCAGCTGAACTTGGTCAGAATCTACTCAAAGATGAAGTGCGCAGCAGTATCCACAGTACAATCCTTTACCGCTTGTGTGTTAGCCCATCGAGTGACGTAGTCAGTGGTAGTGATAATGTAGCACGCACCTATTTTCTTTCCTAGCGGATTGATGGGTCCTATAAAGTCAATAGTCCATTTGTCAAAAGCCTGTAGGGCCACTTGAGGTTGTAATGGCATGTCATCTCGTCACAAGGGCCGGCCAGTGTGCTGGCATGTATCACACAATTTGCAATAGGTGTATGAATCCTGATGTAGGGTAGGCCACCATAATTGAGCCCTCAAAATCTTTTATGCTATAGCTCTTCCTACATAATGGCCTCCTGCAACTCCATCGTGTGCTTCTGCTAAAACATTAGGCCGTTCATGTTCCAATACATACCTTTGTAGTATTTCATATGCGCCTAGCTTGTATAACTGTCCGGCGATGATAGTAAAGCCCGCAGCCCGGGCAACCAACTCCTTATTCTGATGCACCGAATATGCTGCAGGGGCCACGCCCATAGTAAGTAACTCAATGATATCAACAAAGTGAGCATCAACCACCTTAATGGTAAACATATGCGCATCGGGTAAGCCCTCATCCAAGTTAGTAGGCTCTTCCCCTGTGTCGATGCGAGATAGATGATCCGGGCCTGCATTCAACCTCCCGAGTTTAACGATGACCTCAAAATCATATTCCTGGAATAGCAACAGCCAGCGGCAAATATCCCCCCCCCCCTCCCCCCCAACACAGGCTTGTTGACCAGATATTTCAAAGCCGAATGATTAGTGAACATCTTAAAGTGTCCACCCAGCAGATAGTGCCGATATTTTTGTAATATGTATACCATGGCCAATCCTTCGCGCTCAGCAGTAGAGTAATTCCTTTCTGCGCTCGAGAGTTTTCGGCTTGCAAAGGCAACTGGGTGGTCAATTTCTCCGTCTCCAGGTTGAGTGAGAACCGCGCCTAAGGTGATGCCTGATGCATTGACATGTACGTGAAATACTTTTGACCAGTCAGGAAATATCAGTATGGGTGCAGAGATCATCTTCTCCTTTAGCAGTTCAAATCTCTTCTGACATTCGTCATTTCAGAAAAAAGAGATATCTTTTTTTAGTAGTTGTTCCATGGGTGCTGTGATCAGGGTGTATCCCTAGATGAATTTCCTATAATAGCCTATGTGACTGAGAATAGAACGCAGTTGTTTTTCCATTGTGGGGGCTGCAAGGTTGATAATCACGGCTATCTTTGCAGGATCAACCATCAATCCTTGCCGACAGACAATGTGTCCGAGCAAGATTCTGAATGGTACATAGAAGATGCACTTTTTGATATTCAGGGAGATATGGTGCTTCCGGCATGCATCCATCATTAATCGCAGGTTCGAGACATGCTCTTTCACCAAGCCAAAGACCGTCCAGTCATCGAATTAAACCTCTAGGAACTTGTGAATAAACTCCTTGAACACAGCCACCACGACCCTTGAAAAGATAGCAGGTGTGTTCTTGAGACCAAATGGCATGACCGTATACTGGAAGAAACCCCATTCGGTCACAAAGGTAGTCTTACTACGATCGTCAGGTGCAGTTCTAATCTGGTGGTATCCGGAGAACCCATCGGTGAAGGAATAGGCCTCCTGGCCACCCACGCTATCAAGGATTTCATCGAAGAAGGTCGTAGGGAAGGGGTCATGGACGCAGGCATTGTTTAACTTTTGTAGATCCACACAGATGCGTATTTTCCCTTTGTCTTTTTCTCCAGGATGACCATTGGACTTACCCAATCTGACTGTTCCACTGGTTCAATGATACATGTGGTCAGCATTTTTTCCAACTCTTCTTTGACCTTTTGCTTATATTTAGGGTTTAGCCTGTAAGGCTACTGCTTGACGGGGCGCGCCTTGGGTTTCAGAGTGATGTGCATAATGCCGAGGTCCCCAGTGAATCCTTTGAGCTCAGAAAGCTTTGTTGGAAATAAGTCTTGGTACTCCGTAATTAGCTCTGCAATTTTACCTATGGTTCCTTCATCCCAATAGTCCCCAATTTTAGCCAGCATAGGGTGTTCTTCTATCCCAATATTAACTTCGCACAACCTGAGAGGTTGTGTTACATCAATATCCTGTAGTGACAGTCTGATAACGGTACATTCTCTTTCAGATTCCAGAATAGAGATATCTCGCGGATTATCCTCTTCTTCGTTAATCGCCAAGCTCTGGCAGTTGACTATGTCTTGCATCTAGGCTTCCCATGTCAAGGTGGTTGGTGTGGTGCAGGGGTGAGGCTTTTTAAAGATAAACGCGTCGATGTCCTACAGAGCTTCTTCAAGCATCTCCATTCCCCAAATTAGTCCACACGTTCCGATAAAATATTCTTTTAATATTTCCCGGTGGTGGGTACGATACCAAGCAGCAGGGATAGGGCCCAAGGCATGCACAAATAGATGGATACATTCTTCTGGGGTTCGATCGGACCAATTGGTTGTCCAAGTACGCAGATGCGTGTGGGGATCCCCTGGTCACAGGAATATCTTGGTGCACACGTCAGCGGGGGGTGCGAACCGCAGAGCCATCCTATCCTGACACATTTCCCAATCCAGAAATGCTTTCTTGTGGGTATCCCACCATCGTGCAGGTGTTCCACGCAGAGCCAGATTGAGGTCCCAGAGCCGCTGTTCTTTTGGCACCCTAGCCTCTAACGTCCTTAGGAATTCCTGGACATTAATAGACCCATCAAAGTGGCGAAGGTCCCTTACCTCTGAAGTAATGCAGTAGAGGGTCCTTGCAGCCCTAGGGCCTCATAGTGTTGTGGCATCATGTAACCGAGTTTTCCAACTCTCTATTTCTTCATCATGATCAGAAAAGTACTCTCGGTCCTTCTCCCAACATAGTAGTTTTCCTGTTGTAGGGTTACCCTGGTCTTCGCCCTGCGTTGTTACCCTGTAGATGTGATCTAGTTCCTCCTCTACATATGTTGGTTCTGTATACCTCACACACTCGGTGGGATCTAATGGTACTATTACGTGCATACCGTTCTTCTCAAACACCATGCTGCATTTTTTTAGATTGATGACACCCCCTACATCTATAGCCCAGTCTAGTCCCAAGAGTGCAAGGGAAGGATCCGCATCTTCCACAATTTCTATTACTTCAAAGTCAGCTAAGACCTTTACTCCTGCAATATCTACCATGACTTTTGGCAACCTCCCCAGAGGGATGATCTTATGTTGATTTTCTATGCGCAGCTGGATGGTGGACCAGTCTAACTTAAGTTCTCCCATTCGTTGCCATGTTTGCTTTGGTAAGACGTTCGCATCCAATCCAAGATCAAGAATAACCTAATCTATCTCATAGTCAAATCTACGTAGTCAACCGCATTTCCCTCCCGGTGTGTCTCTTATAGCTGCGTAATTTGAGTACTTCCTTAATCTCAGCCATTGTGTTGGGCCGGGATGCGCAGTCATGCAGTAATTCTTGGATATTTTCTACATCCTGTGGTTTGCGCAGTAGTTTCAGACATGCCCTTAAAAAAGGCTTAACCCCTTCCTCTTTTTGGAGGTGCGTTGGCAGCTACACAGGGGCTTCCAGCGGCTCTTGTTCCTTGAGATTCGTTCCCTTCCGAGAAGCAAGTTCCTCCCTTGCTCCCTAGGTGACCACCCCGCTGCGTGTCATGGCTTTTACACTCGGATCCTCATTCCTTATCTCATTTTTTACTCTTTGCACATTTTTCATGGGGGTAGGTTGTTTGTCCTACATTTTTGTTATCAAGACTGGGCAGTTTTCAATCTCGTGGTCTAGTTGTCGGCAATATTTATAGGATTTCCTGGTGGGATTCTAGCAATCCCTGGAGAAGTTCCCTACCTCTCCGAAGTTATAGCAGATCAGTTGGCCCCGTCCTCGTCCTGCGCTTCCTCCCCAACCCTCCTACCCCTTGCAGGGGAGCCACCAAAGGCGGGATATCTCGATGATGCAGGATCTGATTGTACCCTATAGAGGTTCCCTCGACCTACCAACAAGTCATATGTGTGACAATTCTGCTCATCGTGCCCTACCGATCGGCAGAACCTGCACCATTTTTTCTTCAGTTCACCCATACTTGTCTGAGGGCACTGGGTTGTATCATGCAGTCCCGCTACCCGGAAATCTTCGCACCATAGCGCAGATTCGCTGGAACCGGGGCGCAGCGAACTGGGTCCCCTTGCTTGTAGGTAATCTGTCAATAAAGGACACTAGTCCTTGGTATGACCAGACACCCGACATCTTATGCACCAGAGGTTTGCTCTGACTCCTTTTCCCCGTTCCGTCCGTAAGCTCTGTATTTCCATGTGCATGGCTTCGAGTTGCTCTTGAATTTGTTGCACTCCCGCCAACGTGTTGTCCTTAGGTGCGGCTTCGAGTTTCATGGCAGCTTCCAAGGATTTTTCCTACGATTCAAAGGTCTGGTGGCCCATCAGTATGCGTAAGTGAGGTAGCAACATAGTGATGAACCATTTCATGTGTTGTTTGTCATCGTACTTGAACCCCCCTTCCCTGATCACTTTCTTTAACCGTTGATCGGCCTCCCATACTGACTCAGATGCACCTTGCTTGAAGTCTTTTACTTCTGCTACCAACTGAGAGTAAGATTTTGGCTTTCAGAATTGTTGTTTTAGGGCATCCTTAACATCTTGAAGCGATGCACTCCAGTTCTGAGATATATACCGCATATACCAGTCCAGAGCCCTCTCTTCGAAGGCCAAGGATAACTGTGCCCTTTTCACAGTATCACTTACCACCCCTTGCGCAGTCCATACCGAGTCGGCTATGAACCAAAACTACTCCATGTCCTCATCGGCTACACCTTTAAAGGTAGGTAATTTCAAGTGTACTACCATATTTTCCTCTGGTTTTCTTTCCTGGAGGTCCGACGTCGGGGTAACTTATGGACCTTGCGCAGGCACTTTCTTTAGCAAGCTACGAGCAAAGCGATCCTTTACTTGACCGGTTCGATAATACTTACCGCTTCGTGTTGTGTTGTCGCCCAAAGTAGGCTCATTCACCTCTGCGTTAAATCTCCACTATTTTCTTGTCATTACCGATCCCTCTCTCAAAATTCTTCTGGTCCCGGCAACGGAACCATTTTTTGGCTTAAGGGGTCCTGACCTAGGTTCGGTGTGCAAGGTTTTCCAACAAACCCCTATAATACTGGCCCTTTCGGCAGTGACCTGCTTGCACAGGCCAAAGTCTCACCCGAAGTAGTATGGTTGGGTGCTGGAACCAGGTTTCCGCACCCTGAGAAAGGATGGGTAAGGCAAACAGATCTGCGCTAGATCCCAGATTACTTTGTTCTGCGCAGAGTTAATTAAGTCTCTATTCGCATCCACGTGCACTAGATCTATAGTTATATGCTTTTTATAACATCAACACAGCATTACATAAACAACATATAATAGATCTAGATCCAAGAACGTAGTACACAGATCTTTCGCAGCTTAAAGACATAAAATTCACAAGACAACAATTATCAGTAATTCGCACAAAATTACTCACAGATTCAGTTCTCTAACAATCTTTCGTATTCATTCATTCGTCAATTCTTCCTTACAATTCCCTTCCCAAATTGTGCACATAGTAGCAGGGTCCGCACACAGCTGGACTTGGATCTCCGCGCACAAAGCCAACAGGAGTCCTTCCCTAAAACCCAAACACATATGTTAAACCACTATTCACATCAATAGCTCATCATTCCTTATCTTTTACAATACAAAATGCACCTCTATTTATAACAATCTAGCCTAGACTTTCCTATGGTCTGCAACCCATGGTTTTCGGACACCTAGATTACCCTTTCACCCATTACAATGTTTTCAGGGCTTTGACCCACCCCAAAACCCCTGTGCTAGACTAAATATAATAAAAAATATTCAAAATTGGCAGGATGAAAAATTTTCAGTGGATAGAGAGCCACAATTGCCACTTAGTCCTAATCCTAAGGATTATGAAAGTAATAGTGATGAATGGTCGGATGACAAATTTTCAGTCGATAGAGAGTCATAGTTCCCACTTAGACATAATCCTAAATATTATGAGAGCAATAGTGATGAATGGCAGGATGAAAAAAATTTAGTGGATAGAGAGTCACATTTGTTGGAAATATTGTCATTAATGGCAAAGGAACAGAAAGGAGCAGCACCAGAATTATCATTGAGAACAAAGGAGCAGAGCAGGATCAGCTGGACTATAAAGGAGAAATAAGGCAAAGAAGGAAAAATTTAAGTAGAGAAGCATAAAAGAGAGGCAGAGGAGCAGCATTAGAGGCAAAGAAGCAAGACAGAGGAGCAACAAATATTCATGGATCAACACCAGAATTATCATTAAGGCAAAGGAGTAGAGAGGAGCAGTAAAAAGGCAAGGACCAGCATTAAAATCTTTATCAAGAAGCAAAGGCGGGAATTTTGGGTCGAGTCATGCTATTTTAAGTTCAAAAAAGCTCAACATTCGGGCTATTGAATACGTTCAGAACAGTGCACAAGTCAGGTTCGAGTCATGCAAATATCCGTATAGAATAGTGTTTGGAGGCTTCACCACAAATCGCAATCGCAACAAAATACCCGACCCCACAAATCGCAAATAAATCTTAATATTCATGTTGAGATGGACGTTCAGACTCTTATCGCGTAAATAAAGGCTGAGAGATGGATGGTTAAGATCTCATCGCAGATTAAATTGTGAAAATGTCGAAGTGGACACGTGTCGGGCAGAGGTCCTTGCGCATATCGCATAGTGCATGCGATATGGTATAACAATTAACAGTAGAGATGTAAACTTGTGAAGTTGCGATAATGTGTAGAGTTTGTGATGCGATGCGATGTGATCGCATATCGCTATCAGTGTTTTTTTAATATATTTATATGTTAATTCATTGCAGGTTAATTGTTTTAAGTTGAAATGCGATAAGAAGTGCGGTTTGTGATGCGATGCGATCACATATCGCATATGATAAGAGGAAACATGTTATTTCTATGAACTCAATCTTGCGACATGCGATAAGGGGTGGATGTGATGTAGCTTCAAAGTTAAATTGCAAAGGATTTCAAATCTAGAATAAGGCTTTTCTGTGAAGAAATCACATCGGAGGAGGAAAAGGAGGATTATGACGTAAAACCTATGGAACACTAAAATGCGATAGATGTGGCCAGACACGATATCGTTCAGAGGTAAATATTAATATATTTTAGATCCAGGGTTCTTTGTGGATACGCCTGTTTTATGAAGAAAAGACTGAATATAGGCAAAAGACTCGGGCGTATAAAGGAAAATCTGAATGGGAGTAGACTCAGGTAAGAGCCAAATCTAAGTGCAGAACAATGTTATGTGATTGCGACAGTGAGTTAAAAGGAAAGGTTGAATACAAGAGGAAAGACTCAGGCAAGTGACCTAATACTAATGCAAGGCTAGTTCAATTGCTTAATAAAAAAATTCTGAACGTAGTGGAAGGAGACTCGCGTAAGTGAACCGACACAGAGCAAAAGAACAGTTGAAGGTTGAATGTTTTGGGCATGAGGAGAAGAGGCAGAGTCAGGAAAAATGAGATATGGTGGCACTGATGGAAACGTGCCAGCTGGGTCAAGTTGGGAAAAAAGCATTTGTGCAGAGCTTTTATGATATAACAACAAAAACAGAAAAGACAATGACAACAACAAAAAGGACAAACGCATAGCGAGCCAAGATCTGAAAGGGCTGAGTGAAATATACTTGTTGTAACTATAAATGTAAATTCATTGATTATTTTATATTATCTGTGATTCAAAGGAAAGTCTCCATAGGCCTAGGAAAAACTCCAATGAGTGTTGTAATGATTATTTCTGATGTAATAACCTGAACTGAAGTATAAGGAATCTAATGGCTGGAAGACAGAGAGATAGGCCTGTTCACTTCGTAATCCCTGTAGAATGAAAATAGTCAGGAGTTATCTATATAAGAGATGTAATATCAGTGTGTAGAGAGAGGTTAGAGAGAGCAGCAGAATGGAAGAGAGTTGAAGAATGTAAGAGAGATGCAGAAGGTTAGAGAACAGAAGAATGAGAGAGAGAGATAGAGATGATGTGCACATCAGGAACTGATATGAACCAGATATGAAGGCCGAAGAGGCAGAAGTGGAGAAGAAGTATAATAGATTTGATATCCACGTAAATCAACATTATATTTTCATGTTGAATGAGGGTATTTTATTCTCCTTTCAAGTTGTAGCTTGATAAATTTCCAGTTGGAGCTAGGTGAGGTAGGACCCTCCTGTAGGTTGTAGTCTGCAGAAACTTTATGGGAGTTGGTGCTTCCTTGCAAGTTGTAGCTTGTAGAATTTGAGGTAGGAACCTCATGTGGGTTGTAGCCTGCATAAAATACATGGGAGTTGGTGCTTCCATTTCAATTTATAGCTTGATAGATGTCCAGTTGGATTTGGGTGAGGTAGGAGCCTCCTATGGGTTGTAGCCTACAGAAAATAAATGGGAGTTGGATCTTCCTTGCAAGTTGTAGCTTTCAAAAATTAAGGTAGGAGCCTCCTATAGGTTGGAGCCTACAAAAAATCAGTGGTGAGAGGGAGTTGGAGCTTGCCTTTGCATTACAACAATAATAAGATGTGGTTTTCTCCCTTATGGGTTTCCACTTATATCTGTTGTCTATGTGCATGATGATTATCTGTTGATGTGTTGTTTTAATGTGCTTTATTACTGGTTGTCCATACATTCAGTTTGTTGATTCATTATGTATTGTGTTTGTTATAAAATGAAGTAGTTAATGGGTGTAAAGGAAAGAGTTTTAATGTCCATGAATGTACTAAACAGATTCAGCCCCCCTCTCAGTTTAGTTAAGGTTTCATCAATTGGTATTAGACTCGGTTCCTTTAGTAACAGTTTAAAAACTAGAAGGAGGTCCTAGGTCCCCAAAATGGCTAGCCTAGAAGGATGCTCAACAAATAAAGCCCCGTTGTTTACTGACACAAACTATGGTTTCTAGAAAATAAGAATGAGGACATACTTAATGTCTCTAGGAATAGAAGTTTGGTTTTTTGTGGAAAAAAAATATGCACCAAAGGAAACTGACGCTGAGAAAGAAGCCAAACAAAATTTCATAGCTAATGCAAAAGCAATGAATGCACCCTTGAGCGGTCTGAGTGAGTCATAATTTATCAAAGTAATGCACAGTAAGACTACAAAAGAAATATGGGATACATCAGAAAATATTCATGAGGGAGATATAAAGGTGAAGATGGAAAAACTGCAAGCACATAGAACTCAGTTTGAAAACTTAAAAACGAATGAAGATGAAGATATAGCTGCATTCTTCTTAAGAGTTGCAGAAGTTGTGAATATCATGATAGGCCTAGGAGAATAAATTAAAGAAAGTGTTGTAGTCTAGAAAATTTTGAGATCTATACCATCCAAGTTTAATCCTAAGGTTCCTTCCATAGAAGAAACAACGGACTGGGAAACCTTAACCAGAAGCCAATTACTTGGGAACCTAACAACATATGGGATGAGACTTCCTAAAGGGAAGTCAAACATGAGGGAGGCAGCCTTCAAGGTAGACAAATGCATAGAAGAGAAGGAAGGTACATCGCCATGCTCTGATGAAGAAGAAGCCAAATTTGTCAGAAGACTAGACAAAGGCATAGGTAAGTACAAAGGTAAACTTCCATTCAAGTGCTTTAATTGTGGAAGAGTGGGGCACTGTGCTTCAAAATGTCCTCATAAGAAAATAGAGAATCAGTCAAAAGGGGAAGAGAAAAGCAATTTCAGCAATACGCAGAAGGGGAACAAATTTAATAGAAGAAAATTCTATACTCAACAAGACAACAGTGCATCTGAGAATTTAGATGAATCCCCCAATGAAGAAGGAAAATCAGAATTCATTTTTATGGCCAAGGAATATCTTGAGGAAGATTTCCTGGAATTTGAAGAACAAGGTGAGGTTGAAGGGGAGTTGGAAAGTGCCTTAAAGGAATTTGAAAGGCTTAAACTTAAGAGTAAGAAACAAAAGGAAATTCGTCTGAAACATATAAAGGAATAACCAAACTCTAAAGATTATATTAAGTTTAAAGTTGAACTAGAAGAAGAAAGGAAAGTAGAAGACATTATACTGCAACAAACAAGGAAGAAAAGCCAAGAATGTGGAATATTGGAAGAAGAGGTGGTGAGTCTGCGAAAGAAATTGGAAAAGGCTCAAATAGATTTAACACTAAAAATTCAACAGTTAAAAGGTGCTGAACAATTGGACATGATATTAAATGCACAAATATCTCCTCTTGTAAATACTAGGATAGGAAATGAATGAGAATCTGGCAAGTCGAAGGCAGAGGATAAGAAAGCTATTACATTTGTGAAATCTATACTAAAATAAAATGTTAACTCCCATCAATTTGAGAACAAAAATGTGGGAAACCCTTCAAATCCTCATGAGTTGCAAAAAAAAACCACTACTAGGAAAGCCCATGAAACAAAAGGAGTGAAAAACCAAGCAACATTCCAGCACAGATAAAATGGCTTCCACAGACAGAATTTTCATATGACCAGATGGCTATATCCCCAAACAACCTTCTATACCATATACAGATACTACTTCCATGGGTATTTCTTTTGTTGTAAAAGGTTTAGTCATAAAGCCATGGACTGAAGACCATATATAAGGAGACCGGAGTATGGAAACTCAAAGGGAATTAATAACAATGGTGGATTCACTTGTGTACATAATCCATTCCGAAATAGAATCAATTTTTTTTTGCTACCATATTAATGTGCACAACTCTTACGAATGTCCTCTCAAATACTGTGATCCATCTCCTCAGAAAATTTATGGAACAAACAGTTGCATGCAATGGAAAAGGAAGCTAAATAAGTTTGATATGGTTCTAATTGCTCAGGATCAAAATAGTCAATGGTATGTGGACAATGGGTGCTCAAGACATATTATTGGAGACCGAAGCAAGTTTGTAACATTTGATGAAAAAAAATCTGGCATTGTAACATTCAAAATTGAAAAAGCAGGGAAAATAAAAGGAAAAGGCACAGTCGGCCTGAATAATGGAGGAGGAGAGGCTCAGGATGTACTGTTTGTAGATAGCCTGAAAGACAATCTGCTATGTGTTAGTAAAAATTTGTGATAAAGGTTTTGAGGTCCTTTTCAGAGCCCAAGATTGTGAAGTAAGGTCAATCACCACAGGAAAGAACATGGTTAAAGGTGTTCGAATAGAAAGTAATGTTTATATAGTGGAAGAGGAGAATGAAGCATGCCACATTAGCAAACTTGATGAATCTTGGCTATGGCATAGAAAAATGGAACATCTAAATTTTGACCACATCATTAAACTGAGCAAAAAGAAATTTGTCAGAGATTTTCTCGCAATAAAGAAACCACCAAATACCATATGTAAGTCCTGCCAATCGGGAAAACAAACTCGCACATCATTCAAAGCCAAATACCAACTGTCTACTAGTAAACCTCTCCATCTTGTACACATGGACCTATGCGGACCTTCAAGAACAAATACACCAGGTGGAGAATCATATTTCATGCTGATCATCGATGATTTTTCCAGATTATAATGGGTGGCATTCCTCAGAACTAAATCTGAAGCATTTGATAAATTCAAGATATTCGGGGCACTGGCAGAAAATAAAACTAGATGTAAACTAAAATATGTCAGATTAGACAGAGGAGGTGAATTCATAGGTGATGATTTTGCAGACATGTGCAATGAATGTGGGACAAAGCAACAGTTTATTATTGCAGAAACACCTCAATGGAATGGAGTGGAAAAGAGGCAAAACATGTATGTACAACAGATTTCCAGAGCCATGATGCAAGAAAGAAACACTCCCCAAACCTACTGGGAAGAAGCAGTTCACACAGTTGTTCATATTCTCACCAAAGCTCATCTTAAACCAAATTGTGACAAGACTCCATATGAACTGTGGCATGGGAAACCGATATTAATTAAGCACCTTAGAGTCTTTGGCAGCTAAATTTTCATAAAGAATAATGATGAAAAATTGGGGAAGTATGATGCAAGTGTTGATGAAGGAATATCCTTGGGATATGCATCAAAGAGTAAGGGCTACAGGTGCTACAATAAAATATTGCATAAGATTGTGGAAATCATTGAGGTGAGATTCGATGAAGAGCTACCAGCCATAATCAAAAGTAAAAACTGTGTCAATCCTCCAAATCACCATAATGATGAGAATCAAGAAACTAAAGAACAGAATGAGACAACAGAAGATACAGAAATAAACTCAAAAGGACCCTCGAGACACACTCAAAAGAACCATCCAGAAGATCAAATCATTGGAGACAAGAGTGCAGGAGTCCAAACAAGAAGACAGTTAGCTGAACAGACCAAGGAAGTGTATCTAGTCATGTTGTCATAGATAGAACCGAAGAATTTTGATGAAGCCAACAAAGGAAAAAATTGGATAAATGCTATGAACAAAGAATTAGACCAGATTGAGAAGAACAAGACATGGGAGTTAATACCAAGACCTATTGGGAAAAATTTCATTGGCACAAAGTGGATATTTAAGAATATGATGAACGAACAAGGTCAGGTAATCAAAAATAAAGCCATACTTGTATGTAAGGGATACTCTCAAATCGAAGGACTTGACTATGATGAAACTTTTTCCCCTGTAGCAAGAATGGAAGCAATTAGAATGTTTCTGGATTTTTCATGCTATCATGATTTCAAGGTATATAAAATGGATGTGAAGTCTGTCTTCTTAAATGGAGATCTAGAGGAAGAAGTCTACATGGAACAACCTAAATGTTTTTCCTTAGATGATAAGCACAACTATGTTTGTAGATTAAAGAAAGCCCGATATGGTCTCAAACAAGCACCACATGCATGGTATTCTAGGTTGGACAAGTACTTTCAAAAACAAGGATTCAAGAAGGGAGGAGTAGAAAGAAATCTGTATATAAAGGCTGATGAAAATGAACTTTTAATTGTAGTGGTATATGTATATGACGTTATGTTTGTCAAAAACAAGGATGCGTTAGTAAAAGGATTTGCAGAAGAGATGAAGTCAGAATTTGAGATGTCTATGATTGGAGAGCTTACCTTCTACCTAGGGCTTCAAATTCTACAGAAGAACAAAGGAATATTCATTTCACAAGAAAAATAATGAAGAGACATGTTAAAAAGATTCCAAATGGAAGAATGCAAACCTGCTTCAACTCCCATGATCACTAGGCACAAGTTATGTGCTGATGATGGATCTTCAGATGTAGATCAAAGACTTTACATATCTATGATAGGTTGTCTATTATACCTAACAGCCTCTAAACCAGACATTATGTTGGCAGTAGGACTTGTGGCAAGATATCAAGCAGCACAAAAACAAAATCACTTGCTAGAAATCAAAAGAATATTTAGATACTTGCAAGGAAATTCACATTATGGCCTATGGTATTCGAAAGGCAAAGATTTCACATTGACAACATTTACATATGTAGATTGGTCCAGTTGTGTGGATGACAGGAAAAGCGCAAGTGGAGGTGCATTCTATTTGGGAGAAATTTTGGTGGCATGGTTAAGCAAGAAGAAAATATTTGTCTCTCTATCTACAACAGAAGCGGAATACATAGCAGCAACAGTTTTTTTCACACAAGTGATGTGGATGAAACAAACTCTTCAAGACATGAAGGTAAGCATCACTGAACCTATTTCTATTAAATTTGAAAATTCAAGTGCAATACGCATATCAAAAAATCTTGCCCTTCATTTGAAAACCAAGCACATCCCAATAAAGTACCACTTCCTCATAGAACAAGTAGCAGAGAAAATAGTAGAACAAATAGCAAACATATTTACAAAATCTCTTTCTAGAGAACATTTTGAATATCTAAGAGAAAAATTAGAAATAGTGTTTGCAGATGATACTCTCTGATATGATTAAAAAAAAAAAATTTGCACCAGCAAAGGCTACAATATCAGAAATAGACATCCAACCAGGGTTAGACAAGAAGCAACTTCTCAGGGGGATAATAGCCCATAAAATTTTTTAAGAAGAGCTCGATATATGGAGCTGGTAAAGATATACAAAGAATGATTACACTGTGTGTCTTGTTATCACTCAGATTTTCCTTGAATTTGTTGGAAGAGGAAAGGTGTCCGAGGTAACCACATACCAATATTTTAGATACAGAATCTAGCCAATCTGTATCCAGAGAGGGCTCTCTCTTTCAAGTTTAGCTTTGTTTTTAGAAGATATTAGGCTAGTTATAAAGTCCAGGGGTTTTGTTTGAATTTGAATGGTGGAATTCTATAACTGAGGGCAAGATTAAGAAGTTTTAGGCCATTGGGCTATGGAGTCAAAAAGATGGTTTCACTGGATTAAGTTTATCAGCAAAAGATGGCTTTATAGGGCAAGATAATCAAACCAAAGAACAATTTTAGATCTAAAGTGAATGGAATGGGTTTAGAATAGATGAAAGGCAATTAAGAATCTTTCAACATATTCATAGAGAGAAAATGAGTGATTACCAATAAAGAGCAGTTAAGTATTCTTTACTAAATAATCAAATGCATAAACTGGCTAAACAAGAGCAATTAAGAATTTATTGTTTATAACCAATTTAGAAGAAAACATTTAGAATAAAAATGATTGAAATCAGATTAAACTTAAGTACCTTCTAATTTATTCTTTTTCATTAATTATTCAGAAATGAAACACTCTGATATAATAAACAGATATAAAGACTTAAAACACAAGTGAAAGGATGACTTATTGATCCGTAGTTCGACACATAAATCCTGTAAAAAGTCTTTAGCGTCAATTCATCATCTAGCTAGCCACAAAGGAATTTATCCAATAGCACTTTATTCCAAAAATTCAATGTTATAGCAAATTATAAGAATCCACCACCAAATACTTCCAAGAGTGAAGTATTTATACAAATTCTAAACTAAAATATCTTGAAAAAATATCAAGATTGGTTCACAAATCTCTCCAACTATTTTACATAAATAGAACTTAAGTAAATTACACTCAAACTAATGCATCTATTTGGCACTATTTTGTATGGATAGGTGATGACAAAGAGGAGAATTCGAATTTTATCCAACTCTTGGTTGATGATGAGGCATCCAAGTCACTAACTGCTTCCTTTCTTTGTGCATTCTGCTCCAACAATTCTGCAAACTTGGGGTCCAATGATACATTTTTTTTTCTAAATCCGTAATAGATATGACAAAATTGAAATAATAGGTTATTGTAGATAAATATGTTGGTGAGATAAACCTCTTTCAGTTTCCTAAAATTCCTCTCCAGTTGTGCACAATAGGCTCTGTAACAATATGTGTAAAACAGAGTTTTACAGAGTCTGAAAAATAGCCTGTAAATATGTGCATGTATCTCTCATTCTGAAATCCCTGTGAAAAAAGTGAGATAGGTTTTTGTAGAGAGTTCCCTTAGGAAACAAAACCTCTTTCATTTTTATAAAATTTATTTCTAATTGGCCACAATATTCTCTGCAAAATGATGACTTAACAGGCATTTTTTGCAAAACATTCTTTCCAACATTGTTTAATATTTCCAAAACCATAATAGCTGTTAGAAAAGGGAGAGAGGTTTTTGTAGATGGTCCTCTTTAGAACATAAACCTCATTTATTTTTTCAAAATTCATCTTGGATTGATCACAATAGTTTCTGTAAAAAAATGACTAAAACATTAAATTTCTGCAAAAATGTTCCTTCTTGTTGTGTTTTTCATCTTTTCACTTTTTTGTTCTTTTGACTGTTTCACTTTCACTTTAGAAAAGCTTCATTATGGCTGGTGAAAGTGTTTTCATCTTTGTTTAACCCTTAATATTTTCATGTTTACTTTCACTGTTTACTGTTTACCTTTTTACTTTTTACCGCTCTATTTTTTTTATCTGTCTTCACTTTGTCATGAACTTGTATGTTCTGTTTTGTAATTTTCTTTCCTGTTGTTTATCTTCATGCTAGCTGATTTAATTGACTTGGTATTCAATCTGATACTCTTTAATCCTGATACTCTTTAACTGTTCTTTACTGTGTCCTTTTACCTTCAATGTGTATTTTAGGTTTTTACTGTCCGTTTCAACAGTAAATCATTTAATATCCTTTTTCCTTTGCTTGTCTTTCTGTATGTTTTATCTTCCATCTCTGTTTGAATAGATTTGATAACAATCTTGGAGTAAACAAGTCTTATGACTAGTATTAAGACTGTTTATCCAAGGATGTGGTCTTCTGATCACCTATAAAACAAAATAAATTGTTAAGAAAGCATTGGTTTGCAGGGGAGGTCGAAAAGGTTTCATTTGATGTTGAGAGGTCTGTGGAGTGAATCTAGAATGATTTTTGGGAGGTAAACCATGCTCGAATTGGTTAACAGAGGCTTCAGGTGGTGCAGTTGGGTCACAAAGGGTTTTACTACACAATCAGGTGAAAATGAGCGACACTAGGGTGTTTGTGTTTAAACGGGTAAACGGTTGATATTGGCGGGTAAGATTTGAATGAACAGTGATTTGAACAGGTACTGGTTATGGCAGAAGAACCTTGGAATACTTGACTGCAATTCTCTTCAGCAAGGTAACGGTCAGCAGACTTCCCCAGTTGATTTTTGAAATTGGTTGCATGGAAGACTGGTGAGTGCACGAGATAATGAAAATGACGCGGGCACATTTGTTTTATTCACAAAGTCAAAAGGTTGGCGGGTTTTTAATGATGATGTCAGCAAGTACGGTGGTTTCGTCACAGAGGGCAGGTGGTAAGCGGTTTCTTTCGCACCGCGTTTGAGGGAAGGCGGTATTGAGCGGATGGGCAGCGATTCCATAGAGCGAATGACGCATGGCATGGCACTATTTGAAAACCACCGGCTCATCGTGCGTTATTGTTCGGATCAGGATGGTCAGCGAAATTATCAGTAGCTGTTGATCTTGGAGCGGCTGATCGAACGGTGGACGGGACAGGGAGATGACGGGGTTTTAATGGCGCGGGCCCGGCGTGTTTTATTATTGATTAATCACAGCGGGAGCGTTTTGATTGGCGGAGTTAGGTTCTTAATTAATCACGAGGATTAATTAATTCCTTTGTTTAAAAAGCAGAAACGTGATCGGGCGAGGGGAAAAATATGAAAGGGAATGGAATTATTTCTTTAGAAGTTAGGTTTAAACAAACTTCGGGCATTTTTGTTTAAAACACATATCAAATATGTATAAATGTTTTTCATATATTTTTATTATATGATAATCAAATTAGATTAATCCAATTACCATAGGGGGCGCGATTAACATATAATGATATATTTTAACCAAAGGGGGTATAAAGTGGGTTTTTGATTTGAACGAGTGAGGAATAAATACTTTGGTTAAAATCATAATACATGGGTTTTTGGGATATTATATAAAAGGAATTATATATAATAGGAGAAGGTCATTTCTATAAGGAGTTAATAAATAAAATCAATGTTAATATGACAAATGAGTTAAAGCACTAAGTATAAAACATTAAAATAATGTATTTAACTTATGCTTACATAAACAGGGTTTTTATGGAATTTTGCATGATTTTCCTAAGTAAAATAGGATTTTACTTAGGAAAAGATTTTTTAGAGGTAAATAATTTTGATGATGAATGATTTTAAGCACTTAGGTTTTTTCCAATTATTGGGCCGAGGGTCCGGTCCCTCCAAAAGTCAAGGAAATGCCTTGAGCCCCTCTAATCTTTAAATACCTTAGTACTTAGGGGAAATTAGTGAAATGTTTAGGGAAATGAGAGGGGAAGTTAATAATTTGACTTTGCTTTGCTTTGAAATTCTTCCAGTGGAGTGTCTGCCTTTGCACTTTGTGATGAAAGTAAAATATTTCACACATCTAAAGCCATCATTCATCACATGTAATTCTGCAACATCATCTACCTACCCTACCTACTTTTCTCTACCATTTTTTCTTCTTTATTAGGGTGCACTTAGACTGGCAAACCCTTATCACACTTTTCTTTTAGATATGAAAATCTATCTAATTCTAACCTTATTACATCCAAGGGCTTAGATTAAACTGTTGAGCTCCTTTTATTCACTCTACCTATCTACTTATCTGTCAAGATTAAACAGTTTGGTCAGATTTTATTCTCTATCTCTAAAACATGAAATTGAAAGATGAACTAGCCAAGCTTAAACTGTTTGACTGTTCATAAATTGTGGCATAGAATACAATTTGCACACAATTTGTTTATTACATCAGAGCAAAAAGTAGTGGCATTTAGACCTGCACACTTTCCTTGGCCTTTCTTTTGGTGGGGTTCATTTCTTTCACTTTTTTGGCCAATTTTTATTCTTTTCACCCTTTGATTTTTCTTTTAGGGTATACCCTCTTTACATTTTTTAAATTTTTTGATCTTTTGAAAATATGGAAAACCTTTGCAACAAGAAAAGGTATGAACATATTACATAGCTCATCAAGTCAATCATGAAATATGACACCTATTGGTATAGGATTCTAACACTGGCTCCACTTGGGGATGGCTTTTCCTGGTGAAAAGTCAAGAACAGCAGGTCAATTGGCCTCAAAATGATTATGACTGAACCATGGAATATTTTTCTCCTTGTTGCTTTATTGTATGTATGACAGTAATACTTCTGAAGCTTAGGGCCTTTTTCTTGGGCTTCAACTCCAGTAAGTTACTATCCACTCAAAACTTAAAACTTTATTTCCCAGTTGGATATCTTCTGCCTTGGTCCAATCCCAAACATGCATTTGCTGTGGCTGAAAATCTTGAATTGAATATAGTCCTTTTTCTACAACCTGAAATCTGAACTGAAACTAAAACAACACATAAAAATTTTCAAACTAACTTAATGAAAAACTAGTTGAAAATTGACAACTAAAAAAGATTGCTCAAAATTCTGAGCTTATTAGCACTCATCTACCTACTCAATCTATTGTTCAACTGCTAGTTAGGTAAAATGAAATAGCCAACGCAACCATTCAAGCATTATGTACTTTGATAGATTTTGTTGCATTTTCTTGTTGATTACCAAAACTATACTTCTGCAACCTATTAGAAACTTGTCAACAAATGAGAGGATAAGGAAACACTTGATTTCCTTTGTTGATTCTAGAAACTGTACAAAAGGATCTTCCAAAATATATACATTGATATTTAACTGATCTAAACAACTGTACATTTGTTCTAGATGGCCTCCATACCATGAATCTGAAATGTTATTTTCGTCTTTATCTCCCTGCAAAATTTCAGATAAGATTTGAGATGATATTTTTCCTGATTGCAATGTTTGATTGTTGAATCCTTTATCATATTGATTCTGAAAATCATAGTTAGTTAATAGAGGAATGCTTTGAATGCCTTCAATATTCAACATATCTGCTATCGGATCCTGAAAAACTTGGGAAAATGGCTGCAACCTATAGCATATAGGTTTCCATGAGACTTCACAAACTTCAATAAGTTTCTCATCCTTTTCATTAAATATGTTATACCATATTTCTTTCAAACACTGAAATGATTCAAAAAATAGTGGTATGAAACTTTCTTGTGTCATTTGATCATTTATTCCGATAGAAACTGATAACTGCAATTGTGAAACTAAAAAATCTTGATCAATAGTTTCATTATCTTCTTTGTTGTCAATCACAATTCCTAAAGATTGTTGATTATTGATGGCATGATAGTTGTCTCTAATGAACTGAAATGAAGCAAAACAAAGAGGTAAAGAACCTTCACTTATTTCCACATTTTCTTCTTTTTCTTCCTCACTCTCATGGGTGATCTGTACTGGCTGATCATTGTCTTCAATCTGCTGAAACTGAGTTTCTTCATCCCACAAACTAGCTTCTGATTGCTCTGTAAAGCTAGCTTGAGTTTGGAGAACATAACTATCATCATAATGATCATACTTAGGAAAATCATCAAAAGAAGGAATGTCATCAAACATACACATTAGATCAGCGGATTCCTCTTCCTCATATTGATCTATAAATTCATTTTCTATCTATGATAATTTGAATTAAGAGGAATTTTTTCATGGCTATCAACCTCTTCTATTTCTTCATGGTGATTTTGAATAAAAAATTCATCTTTCATAGTGATCTCTTGTGTTCTTTCATCTAGTTTTCTTACCAAAAGGTTGAGTTTTACTTCTGCAATGTTTTTTTTTCCTCTTCTTCTGCTTTCAACTTTTCCTGTTTGATTTGGAGATTAACTTCCACATCAACTGCACCGTTCTGCATCTGTACAAGTGTTTTTGGATCTCTTTCTCTTAATCGAAATTCTATTTCTGGATCAAAGACACTTGGATAATGCAAGAGAGCTGAATCATGAGGAGGTCTAATATTTTCTGGCATTGAATAATAAACTTGATTAAATCTGTCAGAAAATTGTTGTATTGTTTCATTTGAATGTCTTTTTAATTGATTATATTCTTCCATGATCACAAAATGATTAACTTTGATTATCCATCTATCAAGGAAAATTTTGATAAACTATTGGAAATTTGAGATGCTAGCATTAGGAAGATTTTTGAACCAATTCTTTATTCTATTTTGCAAAGAAAGAGAAAAAATTCTGATTTTAACATCATCTTCATCAATCTCAAATAAATCCAAATAATTCTCAAAACCTTGAATATGTTTTTGGGTAGTGATACCATTCTCTCCATCAAATCTAGGAAGATACTTGTAGTATTTTTTCGGAAAATCATGGAGTATAGGAGGTAAAATAAGGGGATTATATCTATCTGGAACTTTATATGGCACAGGGATATGTACAGGGATTGTAAGATCAGTCTTGATTATTTGAGGCTTCTTAATTGGAAAATGATCAGCATTAGATTCATAAGAAAGTTGGTCAAAGAGATTAGGAGAATTATTACTTACAATCTTCAAAGGAAAATAATTAAAAACTAATATAAGATCTTCTATAAAATACAATATACATTGAAAAACTTTCTTAATGAGAAAGAACATAATGTCTTGGATTAAGATCCAAATTGAAAGCCTGATATTTCCATATTGTTCTTTGAGGTTTATTCCTCCAGTGGAGTCTTGATTGTGAAATTGATTTGGAGTCGCCAGGTGGATGATTTTAACCTTTGTGTGTCTGATCCCTGTCCACCATCATAGATTAGATCTAAACCTATAAAACAATTCTGAAGAAAAAGTTAGTTCTTCAGGAAACCAAATTTTGAGTATTTTATGATTATTTTGTTTTTTTATGAATTTTCAAAACAACTTCTATGATTTCTTTAAGAGGCTTTAGATATGAGATTTAAACTTTCTTAAAGGCTTATTTGACAAGAGGAACTGATCAAGTATTTGAAACCAGATGTTCAATCCATAAACTAGACCGGAGATAGACTGAAGCATCATTTATTTACTATGCAATTGCAGAGCAAGAGCAGTTCAAAGGCTACCTGGCTAATCTTCAGGCTCCGTCTGTAGTTTATAAAATAAACAATAGTGACAAATAAATTATTCAGGTCCCGAGTATGGTCGCCACTATGTTACCACTCAGATTTTCCTTGAATTTGTTGGAAGAGGAAAGGTGTCCGAGGTAACCACAAACCAATCTTTTAGATACAGAATCTAGCCAATCTATATCCAGAGAGGGCTCTCTCTTTCAAGTTTAGCTTTGTTTTTAGAAGATATTATGCTAGTTATAAAGTCCAGGGGTTTTTTTTGAATTTGAATGGTGGAATTACGTAACTGAGGGCAAGATTAAGAAGTTTCAGGCCATTGGGTTATGGAGTCAAAAAGATGGTTTCACTGGATTAAGTTTATTAGCAAAAGATGGCTTTACAGGGCAAGATAATCAAACCAAAGAACAATTTTAGATCTAAAGTGAATGGAATGGGTTTAGAATAGATGAAAGACAATTAAGAATCTTTCAACATATTCATAGAGAGAAAATGAGTGATTACCAATAAAGAGCAGTTAATTATTCTTTACTAAATAATCAAATGCATAAACTGGCTAAACAAGAGCAATTAAGAATTCATTGTTTATAACCAATTTAGAAGAAAACATTTAGAATAAAATGATTGAAATCAGATTACACTTAAGTACCTTCTAATTTATTCTTTTTCATTAATTATTCAGAAATGAAACACTCTGATATAATAAACAGATATAAATACTTAAAACACAAGGGAAAGGATGACTTATTGATCTGTAGTTCGACATATGAATCCTGTAAAAAGACTTTAGCGTCAATTCATCATCCAGCTAGCCACAAAGGAATTTCTCCAATAGCACTTTATTCCAAAAATTCAATGTTACAGCAAAGTATAAGAATCCACCACCAAATACTTCCAAGAGTGAAGTATTTATACAAATTCTAAACTAAAATATCTTGAAAAAATATCAAGATTGGTTCACAAATCTCTCCAACTATTTTACATAAATAGAACTTAAGTAAGGTACACTCAAAATAATGCATCTATTTGGCACTATTTTTTATGGATAGATGATGAGAAAGAGGAGAATTCAAATTTTATCCAACTCTTAGTTGATGATGAGGCATCCAAGTCACTAACTGCTTCCTTTCTTTGTGCATTCTGCTCCAACAATTCTGCAAACTTGGGGTCCAATGATACATTTTTATTTCTCAATACGTAATATATATGACAAAAGTGAAATAGGTTATTGTAGATAAATATTTTGGTGAAATAAAACTCTTTCAGTTTCCTAAAATTCCTCTCCAGCTGTGCACAATAGGCTCTGTAACAATATGTGTAAAACAGAGTTTTACAAAGTCTGAAAAATAGCCTGTAAAGATGTGCATGTATCTCTCATTATGAAATCCCTGTGCAAAATGTGAGATTGGTTTTTTTATATGGGTCCCTTAAGAACAAAAACCTCTTTCCGTTTTGTAAAATGTATTTCTAATTGGCCATAATATTCTCTGTAAAATGATGAATTAACAGGAATTTTCTGCAAAAAGTGCTTCACAAGATTGTTTAATATTTCCAAAACCATAATAGTTGTTAGAAAAGGGAGAGAGGTTTTTGTATATGTTCCTCTTGAGAACATAAACCTCCTTCAGTTTTGAAAAATTCATCTTGGATTGATCACAATAGTTTCTGTAAAACAATGACTAAAACATTAAATTTCTACAAAAATGTTTCTTCTTGTTGTGTTTTTCATCTTTTCACTTTTTTGTTCTTTTGACTGTTTCACTTTCACTTTAGAAAAAATTCATTATGGCTGGTGAAAGTGTTTTCATCTTTGTTTAATCCTTAATATTTTCATGTTTACTTTCACTGTTTACAGTTTACCTTTTTACTTTTTACCGCTCTATTTTTTTAATCTGTCTTCACTTTGTCATGAACTTGTATGTTCTGTTTTGTAACTGTCTTCCCTGCTGTTTATCTTCATGCTAGCTGATTTACTTGACTTGGTATTCAATATGATACTCTTTAATCCTGATACTCTTTAACTATTCTTTACTGTATCCTTTTACCTTTAATGTGTAGTTTAGGTTTTTACTGTCTGTTTCAACAGTAAATCGTTTAATATCCTTTTTCCTTTGCTTGTCTTTCTGTATGTTGTATATTCCATCTCTGTTTGAATAGATTTGATAAAAATCTTGGAGTAAACAAGTCTTATGACTAGTATTAAGACTGTTTATCCAAGGATGTGGTCTTCTGATCACCTGTAAAACAAAACAAATTGTTAAGAAAGCATTGGTTTGTAGGGGAGGTCGAAAAGGTTTCATTTGATGTTGAGAGGTCTGTGGAGTGAATCTAGAATGATTTTTGGGAGGTAAACCAGGCTTAAATTGGTTAACAGAGGCTTCAGGTGGTGCAGCTGGGTCACAAAGGGTTTTACTACACAATCAGGTGAAAATGAGCGACACTAGGGTGTTTGTGTTTAAACGGGTAAATGGTTGATATTGGCAGGTAAGCTTTGAATGAACAGTGATTTGAACAGATACTGGTTATGGCGGAAGAACCTTGGAATACTCGACTGCAATTCTCTTCAGCAAGGTAACGGTCGGCAGACTTCCACAGTTGATTTTTGAAATTGGTTGCATGGAAGACTGGTGAGTGCACGAGATAATGAAAATGACGCGGGCACATTTGTTTTATTCACAAAGTCAAAAGGTTGGCGGGTTTTTAATGATGATGTCAGCAAGTACGGTGGTTTCTTCACAGAGGGCAGGCGGTAAGCGGTTTCTTTCGCACCGCGTTTGAGGGAAGGCGGTATTGAGCGGATGGGCAGCGATTCCGTAGAGCGAATGACGCGTGGCATGGCACTATTTGAAAACCATCGGCTCATCGCGCGTTATTGTTCGGATCAGGATGGTCAGCAAAATTATCAATAGCCGTTGATCTTGGAGCGGCTGATCGAACAGTGGATGGGACAGGGAGATGACGAGGTTTTAATGGTGCGGGCCCGACGCATTTTATTATTGATTAATCACAGCGGGAGCGTTTTGATTGGCAAAGTTAGGTTCTTAATTAATCGCGAGGATTAATTAATTCCTTTGTTTAAAAAGCGGAAACGTGATCAGGCGAGGGGAAAAATATGAAAGGGAATGGAATTATTTCTTTAGAAGTTAGGTTTAAACAAACTTCGGGCATTTTTGTTTAAAACACATATCAAATATGTTTAAATTTTTTTCATATATTTTTATTATATGATAATCAAATTAGATTAATCCAATTACCATAGGGGGCGGGATTAACATATAATGATATATTTTAACCAAAGTGGGTATAAAGTGGGTTTTTTATTTGAACGAGTGAGGAATAAATACTTTGGTTAAAATCATAATACATGGGTTTTTGAGATATTATATAAAAGGAATTATATATAATAGGAGAAGGTCATTTCTATAAGGAGTTAATAAATAAAATCAATGTTAATATGACAAATGAGTTAAAGCGCTAAGTATAAAAAATTAAAATAATGTATTTAACTTATGCTTACATAAACAGGGTTTTTATGGAATTTTGCATGATTTTCCTAAGTAAAATAGGATTTTACTTAGGAAAAGATTTTTTAGAGGTAAATGAGTTTGATGATGAATGATTTTAAGCACTTAGGTTTTTTCCAATTATTGGGCCGAGGGTCCGGTCCCTCCAAAAGTCAAGGAAATGCCTTGAGCCCCTCTAATCTTTAAATACCTTAGTACTTAGGGGAAATTAGTGAAATGTTTAGGGAAATGAGAGGGGAAGTTAATAATTTGACTTTGCTTTGCTTTGAAATTCTTCCAGTGGAGTGTCTGCCTTTGCACTTTGTGATGAAAGTAAAATATTTCACACATCTAAAGCCATCATTCATCACATGTAATTTTGCAACATCATCTACCTACCCTACCTACTTTGCTCTACCATTTTTTCTTCTTTATTAGGGTGCACTTAGACTGGCAAACCCTTATCACACTTTTCTTTTACATATGAAAATCTATCTAATTCTAAACTTATTACATCCAAGGGCTCAGATTAAACTGTTGAGCTCCTTTTATTCACCCTACCTATCTACTTATCTGCCAAGATTAAACAGTTTGGTCAGATTTTATTCTCTATCTCTAAAACATGAAATTGAAAGATGAACTAGCCAAGCTTAAACTGTTTGATTGTTTATAAATTGTGGCATAGAATACAAGTTGCACACAATTTGTTTATTAAATCAGAGCAAAAAGTAGTGGCATTTAGACCTGCACACTTTCCTTGGCCTTTCTTTTGGTGGGGTTCATTTCTTTCACTTTTTTGGCCAATTTTTATTCTTTTCACCCTTTGATTTTTCTTTTAGGGTATACCCTCTTTACATTTTTTAAATTTTTTGATCTTTTGAAAATATGGAAAACCTTTGCAACAAGAAAAGGTATGAACATATTACATAGCTCATCAAGTCAATCATGAAATATGACACCTATTGGTATAGGAGTCTAACATGTCTCTCGGCAAGTGTTTATAATGTAACAAAATGATTTTAATAAGGATGAATAAGAAAAATGTTATTATCAGTATATCATTACAAATATTCATCAATTGGTATTTGGAGCAGTCTTCCTATCAGTAGAATACCAAATGTTATTTTTGGAGCAGTGTTATGGTACAAGTCCCCAGTATCGGAATATTATAACATACATCATGGTGTTGTAATTTTGAATTACATATAAAGCAATGCTTATGTGTAACATAAAACAACAATCATGGTTTATACAGAACAATCAGGAAGCAGTAATACAATGGTGGATTAGGGGTATTCATTCAAATACAAAGGATTCATCAAGTGTGTAATGAAGAGATGGAGTGTATATATTAATTTCATAACAAAAGAATAGAATGAAGAATGCTTATACACAAAATAGAGAGAATTAATGCAATGATGGAAACTACATTGGAAAATGTGTAACCCTTTTCCATTGATGTCAAAGGGGGGAGAAAAGCGAGCAAAAGAAGAAATGCACTTCAGAAAATCAAGCAGAGCAAGAAAGGCACTTCTTAGCATGAAAGGGGGAGGAAGTGTTGGAGAAAGTGTTGCCATCAATGCCAAAGGGGGAGATTGTTGGAAATATTTTCATTGATGTCAAAGGAGCAGAAAGGAGCAGCACCAGAATTATCATTGAAAACAAAGGAGAAGATCAAGATCAGTCGGAGTATAAAGGAGCATAAGGCAAATAATGAAAAATTTAAGTAGAGAAGCATAAAATAAAGGCAGAGGAGAAACAAAGAGTAAAAGAGAGGTAGAGGAGCATCATTAGGGGAAAAGGAGCAAGGCAGAGGAGCAGCAAAGAGGCATGTATCAACACCAGAATTATCATTAAGGAAAAGGAGTAGAGAGGAGCAGTAAAAAGGCAAGGAGCAGCATTAGAATATTTATCAAGAAGAAAAGGCAGCAAAGGCATCAAAGGTAGAAATTTTGGGTCGATTCGTGCTATTTTAAGTTCAGAAAAGCTCAAGAGTCAGGCTATTTAATACATTTAGAACAATGCACACGTCAGGGTCGAGTCATGCAAATATCCATACATAACATTGTTCGGAGGCTTCACCGCAAATCACAATTGCAACAGAAGACCTAACCCCACAAATCACAAATAAATCTTAATATGCATGTTGAGATGGACGGTCAAAATATTATCGTAGAAATAAATATTGAGAGATGGATGGTTAATATCTCATCGCAGATTAAATTGTGAAAATTCCAAAGTGGACATGTGTCGGGCGAAGGTCCTTGCGCATATCACATAGCACATGCGATATGGTATACCAATTAACGGCAGAGAAGTAAACTTGCGAAGTTGCGATAATGTGTGATCACATATAGCTATCAGCGTTTTTTTATATATTTATGTGTTAAGTCATCGCAAGTTGAATTTTTTAATTTGCGATGCGATAAGAAGTGCAGTTTGCAATGTGATGCGATCACTATCGCATATGATAAGAGGAAAAATGTTATTTCTATGAGCTAAATATTGCAACATGCGATAAGGGGTGGATGTCATGTAGCTTTAGACTTAAGTTGCAATGGATTTCAAATCCAGAATAATGCCTTTTTGTGAAGAAGTCACATCGAAGGAGGAAAAGGAGGATTATAATGTAAAACCTATGGAACGTCAAAATGAAATAGATGTGACTGGACACGATATCATTTAGAGGTAAATATTAATCTATTTTATATCCAGGGTTCTATGTGGATAAGCCTGTTTTATGAAGAAAAGACTGAACGCAGGCAACAGACTTAGGCGTATAATGAAAAATCTGAACGGGAGTAGACTCGGGTAAGACCCGACTCTAAGTGAAAAACAGTGGTATGTGGTTTCAGAAGTGAGTTAAAAGGAAAGGTTGAACGCAAGAGGAAAGACTCAGGCAAGTGACCCGATACTCGTGCAAGGTTAGTGTGGCTGCTTAATAACAAAAGTCTGAACGCAACATAAGGAGACTCGGGTAAGTGACCCGACATAGAGAAAAGGAGCAAGTGAAGTTTGAATGCTACGGGAACGAGCAGAAGAGGCAGAGTCAGGAAAAAAGAGATATGGTGGCACTGATGGAAATGTGACAACTGGGTCAAGTCAGGAGAAAATTGTTTTTTCATTACGGTTATGATATAACTACAGAAATAGAAAAGACAGTGAAATCATCAGAAAGGACAGACGCACAACGAACCAGGAGCTAAAAGGGCTGAGTGAAATATACTTGTTGTAACTGTAAATGTAAATTCATTTATTATTTTATATTGTTTGTGATGCAAAGGCAAGTCTCCATAGGCATAGGAAAAACTCCAATGAGTGTTGTAATGATTATTTCTTATGTAATAACCTGAACTGAAGTATAAGGAATCGAATGGGAGGAAGGCAGAGAGATAGGCCTGTTCATTTCGTATTCCCTGTAGAATGCAAACAGTCAATAGTTATATGTATAAGAGATGTAATATCAGTGTGCAGAAAGAGGTTAGAGAGAGCAGTAGTATGGAAGAGAGCTAAAGAATGTAAGAGAGTTGTAGAAGGTTAGAGAAAGGAAGAATTAGACAGAGTTGACAGAGATGTTGTGCACATCAGGAGCTGATATGAAGCAGATATGAAGGTTGAAGAGGAAGCAGCAGAGAAGGAGTATAACATAGTTAATATCCAAGTAAATCAGCATTATAGTTTCATGTTGAGTGAGGGGATTATAGTCTCCTTTCAATTTTTATCTTGATAAATTTCTAGTTGGAGTTGGGTGAGGTAGGAGCCTCCTGTAGGTTGAAGCCTGTAAAAAATTATGGGATTTGGTGCTTCCTTGCAAGTTGTAGCTTGCAGAATTTGAGGTAGGAGCCTGCTGTGGGTTGTAGCCTGCAAAAAATACATGGGATTTGGTGCTTTCGTTTCAAGTTGTAGCTTGATAGATGTCCAGTTGGAGCTGGGTGAGGTAGGAGCCTCCTGTGGGTTGTAGCCTGCAGAGAATAGATGTGAGTTGGAGCTTCCTTGCAAGTTGTAGCTTGCATAAATTGAGGTAGGAACCTCCTGTAGGTTGGAGCCTATATAAAATTAGTGGTGATAGGGAGTTGGAGCTTGCCTTTGCATCACAACAATAATAAGATGTGGTTTTCTCCCTTATGGGTTTCCACTTATATCTGTTGTCTATGTCAATCATGATTATGTGTTGATGTGTTGTTTTAATCTACTTAATTACTGGTTGTCCACACATTCAATTTTTTTATTCATTATGTATTATGATGGTTATAAAATGAAATAGTTAATGGGTGTAAAGAAAAGAGTTTTACTGTCCATGAATGTACTAAACTAATTCACCCCCCCCCCCTCAGTTTAGCTAAGGGTTCATCAACATTTTCCACTTACTCCTAATCCTAAGGGTTATGATAGCAATAGTGATGAATGGCAGGATGAAAAAAATTCAGTAAATAAAGCATCACATTTTACAGTTACTCCTAATCCTATGGAATTTGAGAGCAGCAATGATGAAGATAAGGATGAAGAAAATCCAATAAATCGAGAGTCTCAATTTTCACTTACTCCTAATTATATGGACTATGGGAGCAGTAGTGACGAAGGTCGAGATGAAAAATTTCTAACATATCAAGAGTTGCAATTTCCATATAGTCCTAATCCTATGAAAATTGAGAGCAACAGTGATGAAGGGAAAGATAAAGATGGTGAATAATATCCTACAATTCAGTGTTTCAAAACCATAGATGATGGTATTGAAAATTTTCATGTCACTGAAGATGGTAATGAATATTTTTCAAACAATTATGGTGGTGAATTTCCTAACTATATTGCAAATGATCATAGTAAGAATAGTATTCCTCCTAATGATCATTTCAATTCTAGTTGTTCAAAGAATGATGAAATGATAGAGATGTTGCTAGAAAATATAGTTTCTAGGAGTATGAGTAGACATTTTCGTATCAATCCAAAATGTTCTAGTTATACAAGGGGTAGAATAGTATATCTCACAAGAAGAAGTTCTATCAGTGAGCTCATTTCAACTGACTATTGTAAAAAGGATTGCTTGAAACATATGGATTTTAAATTTTCTTTAGAGAAAAGGAAGAACTATTTGTCAATGAATAAAAGCATGCAAAATTCATATTTAGTGGGGTGCATGCAAACTACACTGACAGGTTATGATTATCATATTGGGTCTTTATTGCTGTGTAGAAAGTCTTTCAAAATGATTCATTCAATTGGAAATTTTCATCTATCAAGAATCCAAGATAATTTGGAAAATGATCCTACATATTATTTAGAAGTTTTTCATAAACGAGAGTTTGGGCCACTAGCAAACACTGTAATTTCATGGCTGCAAGACTTCTTTTCAAGACATGGAGAGTGTATGCCAAATAGAGATACAATACATATTCCAGATAATTTCTCAAGATGAGAAATCTACAACTAATACATGGAATATGCAGAAGGTGTTGAAGGAAATGGTGGTTTTATTACATATCAATATTTAGTGCAAATATGGAGGAGAGAATTCAACAATGTTCGTATCCCTAAGAAGACAAGGATGGGGGTTTGCAGTACATGTGCTTCTCTAAAATCAAAAAGGAATAAATGTCAAGGAGTAGAAAGAGGTAAGAATTCATAACATTATATTTTTAAATTGTATAGTGATCAACTATGAAAATGCATTTATTAATACGTTTATTTTATGTTATGTGTAGATTCCATTGTTAAAGCCCTTCAAGAGAATTGTGAACAACAAAAAAGTGAAAGGAAAAAGTTGTACACACATCGAAAGAAGTGTTATGATAATCCAAATAAATATTTGGGTTTGATAAACGATGGTATGGACCAGAAGAAAACACTTCTACCACATTTTGTTCGCACACCAAAAAACTTTCAAGAGGATAATTTTATCTAGTTTCATTTGTTCGGTTGTATGGTCTTCAATGGGAAAATGTCACCAAGAGTTTAATTCACAACTCCAAATATTCATAATGATGGAAATCTGACAATAACCATAATTCATGATGTGCTATCTCATTTGGGTGGTAATCTTCATGAAATTTTGTATCTACAATTAGACAACACTTGTCGTGAAAACAAAAATCAGATTATTTTTGGATATCTAAACATGCTTGTTGAATTGAGAATTTTTCATAAGGTAAAGGTTGGTTTCCTTCTTGTTGGGCACACTCATGACCATATTGATCAGATGTTCAGTCATTTTTCAGTAACATTGAGGAGGAATAATGTTGGGAGCTTACCAATTCAATGTATTAAGAAATCATATATGCTAGAGCCTTTTTTTCATGTGTTAGAAGAAATTTTTGACATGCAAAGGTTTATTCTCAGATCGCATGGTCAAGAGAAATGCATTGAACAAATTAATGGCATTATCTTCCAACATCAATTTAGTATCAAACAAATTGATGGGAAAACACTTATATGGGGCAAGAAGTATTCAACAACTGCAGAATGGGCGTCATCATCAGGTTTGGAATTTTTGAAGCTCATTCCAGATCATCCAATATTTGCGTCAAATATATTGTTATTACAATTAGTTGGTGAATTTCATAATGCACGAAGGCAAAAGAGAGATATAGATTAAAAAAAACCATTAGATATACATATGAGTACTTTGATCTTGTTGATTCAGTTTGGTGGCGATATCCTTTCAAGACCAGCAAATGAAGATATGCTTTTGAAGATTCTGTTGTGAAACCAGCTCCAAAAAGATGTATTAGCAACTGTACTTGCTTTAAATGGATGAGATAATGCACAAAAGTGTGCATACTTGGTAAGTTTATCAACTACCACCATGATGACACTCTTTCCTTTGGACTTAGGTAAACCTGTGATAAAATCCATTGAAATCTCCTCCCAACGTTGACTTTGAATGGATAAAGGTTGTAGAAGACCCGGGGTCTTAATTGTCTCAACTTTATTTTGTTGGCAAACCAAACATTCCGCCACAAACTTTTGAATATCAGATTTAAGGCCATCCCAAAAAAAAACTTTCTTCACCCTGTGGTAAGTTTTTAAAAATCTTGAGTGTCCTCCTAAAGGAGAAGTGTGCAATTCCAAAATAATTTTTTGTTTTAGTTGGGAATTCTTACAAAGATATAAGCACCTATAATTTAGAATCATTTTCCAACTAAATGTATCAGATGTACTAGGATCTCAAATGTTGTGAAACCAGCTCCAAAAAGAGAAGAAAAGAGATATCAACGCCTTAGAAATAAGCCACTTCGAGGGGGAAACCTCCAATACATTACATGAATGAACAATTCTTGGATGATACAAATTATAAAACATCCTTTCTATATATAGGATTCCATGGGGCCACAATGTAATCCCAGTGGAGCAACAATGTAATCCTAGCTGACCTAACAATAATAATTTAAGGGCATAATAATAACAATATGGGGGTTACAGGGGTACAATAATAAAAATAAGGAGGTTACACTAACAATAATAAGGGACTATAATAGTAATATATGGACCTAACAGATTCCATTTATTTGGCCACAAAATGTGTCAAATGAATAGGAGGAAACAAACATTCTTGAACAACAACAATCACATGGTATTATTAATCCTACACAGGTGGAGGAAAGAGAAATGTATATTCGTTCCAGAAGATCTCCTGCACAACTTGAAGTCATGGAAGACCTTTACAGAGGTTCAGTACACGATATTAAGGATGGTTGCATGATCGCAGTCTTAGCACATGAAGATCCACATGGATATCCATTCTGTTTTTCCAAGGTTATAAAGGTGATTACAGAAAATGAGGATGTTACAGGTGTTGAAGTACATTGGTATGCCAAAAACACACACCCATTCAATGGTGTGTACAAGCCAGAGATGGTAGTTGATAAAAAAATTGGCGGAAAGAGAAAAATAAAGGGTACAAATATAAATCTTCGCCGCACAAACCTCTTAAAATTGGAGGAATTTTACATACTTTTTTATGACTTCAATTTAACAAAGAGAGGAACTCTTCGCTCTAGGACTATAGAGATTATTAAGAGGTTTCTACCACAAGAAAGAGTGTTGAGATGGTAGTCTACTGAACCCAGTCATATATCTACAAGAATTTTGAAACCTCAAGTGGTGGGCATATATGTTGAATCAAATGGGGCACTAGTTGATGAAAGAGAAGAATATGGAACTTCTTCATCTGCATAGAGTCATTCATCTGAAGATGTGAATTCTAATGGTGTGCAAGAAAATATCAGTGACTTTGAATAATTGTGTAAGACAATTGATATAAATGATGTTTTCATTGAGCAATGAAAATGATATTTTAAGTTATGAGTCATTTTTATGTTTTTTGGATTATATGTTTTAATTATGATGAATTCATTTGTCTTAAATATTGACAATGCAACAATAACTTGAAGAAATAATTTATGTTTCATTACGTTATTTAGTCATATAATTTGTTCATAATATCATGGTTGAAATATTTTGAAAAGTTAATGTTTTTTAATTCTATGGGTGAAAAATTGTGAAATATATTTTATCTTTAACATTATGGTTGAAAACAACTAGAATTTTAGGGATTTTTAGTGTCATGATATTATATGTTAAATGGCATGTATAAAAATGATGAGAATTTTAATGTGTTTAAAATTTCAATATTTTATATCTAACTCCATTACGAAAAATAGGTTGAAATTGTACCCGGAAAATAAAAATGGTATTCTAGCACCATTTTAGCACCAACCAGTGTGTGTTTTTTCCAATTTTTTTTGGCACATGAAAATTGGTTTTACTGCCATATTTTAAAAATGTAGAAAATTTACACTGGAAATTTAAAAAAAAAAAAACCTCGTTCTGGAATACACCCTTTTCATTTTGGGTTTCTTTTCATGTTTTTTACCGTTTTTTTGCTAGAGTTCCCGTTTTCAGTTTATAGTTCTCGTTCAAAGTTTACATTGTTAGACTTGAATCTAATCTACAAATTGCAGAAACCAATTACAATAGCGAAATCACAAAGCATAAAAGAGAAAGAATTTCAATCACACATTACATAATGATTTTCTGGGGAAAGCCACATCTAAAAACCCCACTATCTGTATATTGCGTTAGTCAAAATATATGAGAAGATTACAATTCTATTCTCGAACATGAGAAACCTCTGCACTATCTCTATCTATCTCATTGCTTCCTAGACAAGCCTAGGCCAATACTTAACCAATTTTCTTCCTTCCTGGATCCCTATTTCCTAGCGTTGTTTCCTTGGGTAATTATCCCCTATTAATTAGGGAAATTGCCAATTGTAATTGCGCAATACATCTAGGGCCTTCCTCTAACTGCATGCACCACCTGTACAATTTGGATGATTATACAACTCATAATACACTGCCCTTGAACTCTAATCTCAACCGAATCTTTCTCTGATCTGGCATGCATGAATTATTTATGGTTGATTTATCAGTTATCTGATTAACCACTGCATGTGGTTCAAGTTCAAGTTCCACACTTTGACCTCTCACTAGTTCCTCCATTAGTTGGAACTAGTTAAACTAACTTTAACTGAGATAAACTGAGCTAATTAATTACAAACCAAAAAAAACTCAACGAGGGCTCCTATTTTGTAGGAGCCACTCTTCATAACTCAATTTACACCCTCAACTCAAATTAACTGAACCAACTAAGTCAAAATAAATTAGTTAACTCATATAAGTTGTTATGTGATGTGGAATTATAATTTTATTCTAATTTAATTCAAGGGAAAATTAAATTAGAATCTTTCTTAGTGTCATTTTCAACACTCCCTCTCAGCAAGAAAGGGATTATCTGATACCCCTTTCATGCCTCTATGGAACTCAAACTTTCCTCTTGACAGTTCCTTTGTCAATATGTTTGCATCATGTTCCTCTGTAGGAATGTACTCTAGCATCATGATTTTCCTATGCACACAATCTCTGAGATGGTAGTACCGAATGTCGATATGCTTGGACCTATCATGAAAAACTGGATTAACCGAGATATTGATGCAAATCTGGTTGGCACATTTAATCACTATAGGATCCATCTATTAACTAAAAAACCCAACAAGGATATTCCTCATCCGGATAGTCTCACGAGTTACTTGACTAGCAACCATGTACTATGTTTCTCCTAAACTGAGTGCAACTGATATCTACTTCCTGTTGTACCAGGAAACTATTGCTGACCCAAAACTGAATATTATGCCTGATGTGCTCTTCCTATTGGATGGAGTCCATGCCCAATTTTCATCTGTAAAGCCTTGCATCTTCACTCCCTCTATCCATTTGTACCAAAGACGAAGATGAGTGGTGCCTCTGAGGTATCTCAACACATGTTTGGATGCCTTTCAATATAACTTTGTTGGCTTAACCATTTCTTGACTAATTTGGTTAACCACATAACACATGTATGGTCGTGTGTTCACCAATTACATGAGTGAACCCACAAGCTTCCTGTATATGTTAGCTTTTACGATTTCTCTTGAAGTAGCATCTTCCTTCCTCTAATTCCCTGCTAGAGGAGTCTCTATGGGTTTGCTTCTCTCCATGCGAAACTTCTTTAGTATGTCATTGGCATACTTTCCCTGAGAGACAAAGAGTTCCCCATATCTTTGCCTAATTTCCAAACCAAGGAAATAATGCAAGTGCTCCATGTCTTTCATCTTGAATTCTATTTCCAAATATTATTTGCAAGATTTTATTAGCATATCATCACATGTTATAATTAAATCATCGACATATAATATTATAATCAATAATTTACCTTCAGCCACAATATGGTAAATGTTCACATCTGCTTCACTTTTGGTGGAGCCCAACCCAATGAAATTGTTGTTTATTCTGGTGTACCAAGAATAGGGTGCTTGTTTCAATCCATACAATGCTCGCTTGAGTCTGCACACATGCAACTCTCTGTCGAATGTCTCAAATCCTTCTAGTTGCTCTATGTACACCTGTTCCTCAATCACTTCATTGAGGAAATTTGTCTTTACATCCATCTAATATATTTTCCATCCCATAGGTGCTCAAAGTGCAAGAATAGATTTTATTGAAGAATACCTTGCTACTGGAGCAAACGTATCCTCGTAATCTATTACCTCCACCTGAGAGAACCCTTTGGACACAAATCTAGCCTTGTGATTCTTGACACTCGCATTTGTTGCCTGCTTCACCTTGTAGATCCACCTAGATTCTACAATTGACTTGTCCTTTGGCCTTGGGACAACATCCCATGCATTTTTCCTGGTAATGGAGTCATACTCCTCTACCATGGCATCAACCCATACTATTTTTTGCATTGCTTCCTCGAATATGGATGGCTCATTCTCTACACTCTTGCTCATAAGAGCCATGTAGTCAGTGTACCAATCTGAGGACCTTCTCTGTCTGTGTCGTGATGTGGGTGCTCCCACATTCTCACTAGCATCATGCATCAACCTGTCAACCTCTCTGGTGTGCTTCCTTCCATCTATGGATGTCTCTGCATGAGTGGGTGCTTCCACTCTCTGCTCCTCTGCATGTGGTTGCTCCACATTAATCTGAGGTTCTTCCTTGGGAGCTAAAAGCTCCTCATCTGCATGCATTTGAAGCTCCCTCTCAAGGGAAATTTGCATGGCCTTTTCTTCATCGAATTTCACATCTCTATGAACCAATGTCATCTTGTGATATGATACGTACACTCGATAGTTGTGAGGTGTATCAGTGTACCCCTTAAAATAGCAATGAAAATGATATTTTAAGTTATGAGTCATTTTTATGTTTTTTGGATTATATGTTTTAATTATGATGAATTCATTTATCTTAAATATTGACAATGCAACAATAACTTGGAGAAATAATTTATGTTTCATTAGGTTATTTTAGTCATATAATTTGTTCATAATATCATGGTTGAAATATTTTGAAAAGTTAATATTTTTTAATTATATGGGTGAAAAATTGTGAAATATATTTTATCTTTAACATTATGGTTGAAAACAACTAGAATTTTAGGTAGCCCACGGGGCTTTGGTTCGACGGTGAAGGGTGCACTGTTAAGGCACTCCATGCGATAGGTCACCGATTCCAATCCCCCCATGGGTGCTGACTTACAAAAAAAAAAAAACAACTAGAATTTTAGGGATTGTTAGTGTCATGATATTATATGTTAAATGACGTATAAAAATGATTAGAATTTTAATGTGTTTAAAATTTCATTATTTTATATCTAACACCATTACGAAAAATAGGTTGAAATTGTACCCGAAAAATAAAAATGGTATTCTAGCACCATTTTAGCACCAACCAGTGTGTATTTTTTCCAATTTTTTTGGCACATGAAAATTGGTTTTACTGCTATATTTTAAAAATGTAGCAAATTTGCACTGGAAAATAAAAACCTCATTTTGGAATACACCCTTTTCATTTTGGGTTTCTTTTCAATTTTTTTACCCTTTTTTTGGCTAGAGTTCCCATTTTCAGTTTATAGTTCTCGTTTCAAAGTTTACGTTGTTAGACTTGAATCTAATCTACAAATTGCAGAAACCAATTAAAATAGCAAAATCGCAAAGCATAAAAGAGAAATAATTTCAATCACACATTACACAATGATTTTCTGGGGAAAGCCACATCTAAAAACCCCGCTATCTGTATATTGCATTAGTCAAAATATATGAGAAGATTACAATTCTATTCTTGAATATGAGAAACCTCTACACTATCTCTATCTATCTCATTGCTTCCTAGACAAGCCTAGGCCAATGCTTAACCAATTTTCTTCCTTCCTGGATGCATATTTCCTGGCATTGTTTCATTGGGTAATTATCCCCTATTAATTAGGAAAATTCCCAATTGTAATTGCACAATACATCTAGGGCCTTCCTCTGATTGCATGCACCACCTGTACAATTTGGATGATTATACAACTCATAATACACTGCCCTTGAACTCCAATCACAACCGAATATTTCTCTGATTTGGCATGCATGAATTATTTATGGTTAATTTATCAGTTATCTGATTAACCACTACATGTGGTTCAAGTTCAAGTTCCACACTTTGACCTCTCATTAGTTCCTCCATTAGTTGGAACTAGTTAAACTAACTTTAACTGAGATAAACTGAGTTAATTAATTACAAACCAAAAAAAACTCAACCAGGGCTCCTATTTTGTAGGATCCACTCTTCATAACTCAATTTAGACCCTCAACTCAAATTAACTGAACCAACTAAGTCAAACTAACTTAGTTAACTCATACAAGTTGTTATGTGATGTAGAATTATAATTTTATTCTAATTTAATTCAAGGGAAAATTAAATTAAAATCTTTCTTTGTGTCATTTTCAACACTCCCTCTCAACAAGAAAGGGATTATCTGATACCCCTTTCATGCCTCTATGGCACTCAAACTTTCCTCTTGATAGTTCCTTTTTCAATATGTTTGCATCATGTTCCTCTGTAGGAATGTACTCTAGCATCATGATTTTCCTATGCACACAATCTCTGAGATGGTAGTACCGGATGTCGATATGCTTGGACCTATCATGAAAAACTGGATTAACTGAGAGTTTGATGCAACTCTGGTTGTCACATTAAATCACTATAGGATCCATTTGTTAACCAAAAAACCCAACAAGTATATTCCTCATCCAGATAGTCTCATGAGCTGCTTGACTAGCAACCATGTACTATGTTTCTCCTAAACTAAGTGCAAATGATATTTTCTTCCTGTTGTACCAGGAAACTATTGCTGACCCAAAACTGAAGATTATGCCTGATGTGCTCTTCCTATTGGATGGAGTCCATGCCCAATTTTCATCTGTGAAGCCTTGCAGCTTCACTCCCTCTGTCCATTTGTACCAAAGACGAAGATGAGTGGTGCCTCTGAGGTATCTCAACACATGTTTGGATGCCTTTCAATAGAACTTTTTTGGTTTAACCATTGCTTGACTAATTTGGTTAACCACATAACACATGTATGGTCGTGTGTTCACCAAGTACATGAGTGAACCCACAAGCTTCCTGTAAATGTTAGCTTTTACGAATTCTCTTGAAGTAGCATCTTCCTTCCTCCAATTCCTTGCTAGAGGAGTCTCTATGGGTTTGCTTCTCTCCATGTGAAAATTCTTTAGTATGTCATTGGCATACTTTCCCTGAGAGACAAAGAGTTACCCATATCTTTGCCTAATTTCCAAACCAAGGAAATAATGCAAGTGCCCCATGTCTTTCATCTTGAATTCTATTTCTAAATATTATTTGCAAGATTTTATTAGCATATCATCACATGTTATAATTAAATCATCGACATATAATACTATAATCAATAATTTACCTTCAACCACAATATGGTAAATTTTCGCATCTGCTTCACTTTTGGTGAAGCCCAACCCAGTGAAATTGTTGTCGATCCTGGTGTACCAAGAATAGGGTGCTTGTTTCAATCCATACAATGCTCGCTTGAGTGTGCACACATGCGACTCTCTGCCAAATGTCTTAAATCCTTCTAGTTTCTCTATGTACACCTCTTCCTCAATCACTTCATTGAGGAAATTTGTCTTTACATCCATCTGATATATTTTCCATCCCATATGTGCTCAAAGTGCAGGAATAGATTTGATTGAAGAATACCTTGCTACGGGAGCAAACGTATCCGCATAATCTATTACCTCCACCTGAGAGAACCCTTTGGACACAAATCTAGCCTGGTGATTCTCGACACTCGCATCTGCTGCCTGCTTCACCTTGTAGATCCACCTGGATTCTACAACTGACTTGTCCTCTGGCCTTGGGACAACATCCCATGCATTTTTCCTGGTAATGGAGTCATACTCCTCTACCATGGCATCAACCCATACTAATTTTTGCATTGCTTCCTCGAATGTGGATGACTCATTATCTACACTCTTGCTCATAAGAGCCATGTAGTCAAAGTACCAATCTCAAAGATCTTTTATTTAGGCCATGATGGTGCTCCCACATTCTCACTAGCATCATGCATCAACCTGTCAACCTCTCTGGTGTGCTTCCTTCCATCTATGGATGTCTCTGCATGAGTGGGTGCTTCCACTCACTACTCCTCTGCATGTGGTTGCTCCACATTAATCTGAGGTTCTTCCTTGGGAGCTAAAAGCTCCTCATCTGCATGCATTTGAAGCTCCCTCTCAAGGAAAATTTGCATGGCCTTTTCTTCATCGAATTTCACATCTCTATGAACCAATGTCATCTTGTGAGATGATACGTACACTCGATAGTTGTGAGGTGTATCAGTGTACCTCGTAAATATTCCCAACTCATTTTTTGGTTTTATCTTTTTCTGTGCATACTTGGAAACATGACATTAAACATATGAAACAAATATTCCTAAGTGCGCCACATCTGGCTTCTTACCGGAAAAGGCTTCTTCTGGTATACTCATCCCGAGGATTTAGTGAGGACTCTCTTTTTGCACATACACAGTTGTGTTGCATTCTTCCACCCACAAGTGCAACGGTAGGCCTTGATCTTGTAACATCAGTCGTGCAACTCCCATAATGATTTTGTTCTTACTTTCTACAAACCTATTCTATTGTGGGTTATGGGGTGCTATCAGCTCCCATCGAATGCCTTCTGATGCACAAAATTTCTTGAATTCATTCGACACATATTCTCCACCATTGTCAGTCCTAAGAGCCTTCACTTTCCTGCCTGTGTATTTTTCAACAAGTGCTTTGAACTCAAAAAAAAATGAGAACGTCTGCCCTTTATTCTACATGAAGAATATCCAACACTTGCATGAAAAATTATCTAGAAAAATCACATAATACATGTGTTTGGTCATGGAGGCTGTTGAGAACGGTCCACACACATCTAAGTGAACTCTTTCAAGGATCGCTTGCACTCGAATATCCTTATCATGAAAGGTGGCTTTGGTGTACTTCCCCAATGTACACCTTTTCATGTATCATGTTGCTCAATTTCACCCTTGGGAAGTCCTATAGAAATCTATGGAATGATATTCAAATCTCTATGGTGTAGATTCTAGAAATTTTAATACAAATTACGTATTGCCTAGATTCTCCTGGTCTAGAAATTATATGCCATTGTTAAATACTAAATAACTTCTACAAAAATTCTTGTGGAATTTAAAACACGGTCGCCAATTGCAATATCAAGAATAAAGATCAATCACACATAACACAGATGTTTTTACAGGGAAAGAATAAAACTAAAAACCCCACTATCATATATTATGTATATATCATGGATCATGAAACAATCTCATACAAAAATCTAATCCAAGAGCTCTCAGTAAAATATACAATCGTCTCACACTATCATACAAAAATTGTCAAATTCATGTGCCAATTTATTGCCTCCAAACAACATGCCTCCACTGCGCAATCCCAGCTGATAGCAATCTCTGAAATGAATGATTCTTTCCTACCTTTACTATGAAATACTCATAGGCACATCCAATGTGTGTGTGGTTGCATGTGTGAAACCAATAATGTCACAACTGATAGTCAATTTTTCCCTTTCACCTACATCTCAACTGGGTCTCCACTGGATCTGACATGCATGTAGTTAATAGTAGTAAATCGTCAGTTGCATGTGAGGCCACTTATTGTGAATTAATTAATAATTAATTCACTTGATCTCTCACTAGTGTATCTTCAGCTACAACTAGCACAACTAAGTTTAACTCACTTAACTTAGTTAAACTACTTTATAACTTTCATAACTACACTTTCAACTCTGTTACAACTAGAATCACTCTGTTACAACTCAAGTCCACTTGCATGTCCCACCAACCAACCACTCAACTCGAAATTCCTATAGCTAATTGATTTTCCACTTCAGTTAACTATTTCCAAGTTCTCATTGAGAATATATTATTTTTTATTGTCCAACTAATATTAAGGGATAATAATAGTCGACATGCATCTATAAATAGTCATGCAATCTATAAATAGAACTTGCACATACATCTATAAATATACCTCATCGATGAATAGAATTTTCTCATGCATCCATAAAGATACATCCACCTAAAAATATCCTGTGTGGGCCCCACCTAGTGTAGGTGCTTAATTTTCACTAGGATCAAGGATGTTGTTTCCGGATGCCAATTTCATTGTTTCTTGTTGCAAACTTCAACATATATGGCCCAGTCTTCTATGCCTTAATTCACCAATTTCTCGACTCTCCACCTTCTCTTCTTTTGTGCTCAAGGCATCATATTCTTCTACATCCAATTTGTAGAGGTTATTAACTAGAAACCCAATCTTCTTCACTGTCCCATGGTTACGTGATGAAGGAATGCCTTTCCTTTGCTAAACACCACATCATATCCATGGTCTTCCAACATGGAAACTAAAACTAAGTTATTCTTCACATCAAGAACATACATGACATATTTTAATGTGAGAGGAGAACCAGACTCCCTCTGAAAAGTAACAGTACTGATGTCGTTCTTGTTATACCTTCCATCGTCTTCCACCTTGATGTGCATCTGGAGGTCCTTCTCCTCTAGGTCATTGAAGAATTGTTTATTTCCAGTCAAATGGAAGGACACTCCACTATCCAAGTACCACACACTACCCATCACCTATGACACCATGCATGCAATGAGGGTAAAATACAACTTGAATTGTGAATCAATTTCTTCGCATGTCGCTCCTCCTAAGGGCTTCTTATCAGCCTTCTTGTGCGTACACTTCATGACATAGTATCCCAGCTCGTGATAGTGAAACAATTTAATATTCAATAATTCCTTCTTTCCTGTCTGACCAAAATATGATTTGTAATGGTATGACTTTTCTTTCCCTTTATTTTCCTTTCAATCCAAGGCACAGTTCTCCTCATCATCATGCTTGGATGAAGATCCATCTCTGGCCTTCCGCTGAATCTCTTCTTGTACCAAGTCTATTGTGTAACTAGCTCCAAAAATTGAAGACAACTTCAATTCAAATACCATTCATATGTAACTCAATATATTTTCCATATAAATGTACCCTTGGGATGATACAATGCAAACCTTTCATATATGGTGGAGTCCATGTAGAAATGAGAACAATCCTAGGGTAATACAATAATCCTAGCCGACCTAACAATAATAATTTAAGGGAACAATAATAATAAAATGGGGGTTACAAGGGTACAATAATAACAATAAGGGGTTACACTAACAACAATAAGGGACTATACTAATAATATAGGGACCTAACATGCCCCTCTCCTTCAAAAAAGTGTTGTCCTCAACACTTGAGTAGCTCTGGGTGCTTCTGTATAAAATTCTCATCCTCCCATGTAGAATCTTCAGTGGGTAAGTTCTTCCACTTGATGAGATATTTTGAAATTGATCGATTCCGTAGTTGTCGAGTTCTTGTTTCCATGACCGCTTCCGGTTCCAATATGATTTTTCCTTCCTCATCAAGTTCTGGCAATATTGTTTGAACTGGAAGATTTTCACCTATAACCTCCTTTAAGCACGAAACATGGAAAACTAGATGTACTCGCGAAGAAGCAGGAAGCTCCAATTTGTATGCCATAGTACCAATCTTTTGCAACACCTTGTAAGGACCATAGTACTTTGGCGATAATTTATTATCCTTCTTAGCTTGCTTGAGGGACATTTGTTTATATGGTTGTAGCCGTAAAATACCCAATCTCCTACATCAAAACTTCTCTCGCTGCGATGTTGATCTGCCTGTTGTTTCATTCGATTTTGTGCCAAATTCAGGTTATCCTTTAAGAGTTGGAGAACTTCTTGCCGATGCTCGATGTGATCTTCCACTGCTTGAACCTTCGAATTTTCTCTTAAATATGATGTGATGGACGGTGGATGATATCCATAAAGTGCCATAAATGGGGTCATTTTTGCTGCAGTATGGAAGGAAGTGTTATACCACCATTCAATAAGAGGTAACCACTTGACCCATTGTGTTTGTTTATCAGATACAAAACAACGAAGATATCCTTCCAAACATTTATTTACTATCTCAGTTTGACCATCAGATTGAGGGTGATAAGATGAGCTATGAGCTAACTACTAGTGTGCAATTCCGTGAAGAATCTTTTGTTTTAACTTGGGAATTTTTTACAAAGATATAAGCGATCTTGTACCATATGGAACATTTTTCAACTAAATGTATCGTATGTACTAGGATCTTGCTGCAACTTTTGAATGAGTGTCCAGCCATCTTTTTCCTTCTTTCCATTCATCTCTGTTTTGCTATCCGTAACTGTTGGATAATAGAAATGGCACAAAGTAATGTGCCTCCACCTCTTTCATTCTTCTTGAGCAAAATCGTTAAGGTAACAACATTAAGCTTTCTTTAGCATTTATTTTGTAAAAGTCATAACCCAACATCTTTGTGACCCATTTTTGCTGCTCTTCTAAAGATAGTCTTTGTTCCAAAAGTGTTTAAGACTATCATGATTAGTTTTTACCTTGAAGTGTCTTCCCATTAGGTAAGTTCTCCATTTCTTTAGTGCATGCAGTATTGATAACATTTCCTTCTCATAAATAGGTTTTCAGAATACTTTGATTAGACGATTCTCTTCAAAAGCAATGGGTCTTCCTTCCGCATTAAAACTTAAATTGCACCAATTCCATTTCGAGGCATCACATTCCACAATAAAGGTTTTTAGAATCAAGAGAGTTAAGACCGGCAATATGTTGCACGTCTTTTCAATATTAAAAAACTAAAGGCCTTAGTTGCTTCAGATTCATGAAATGCAAACTTTCATTAATGTTGAGGCCGTTATTCTGCATAATTCAGCAATAACAAACTTGCGATAATACCCTGTTAACCCGAGAAATCCTCGCAACTTATTTATGGTTTTTGGGACTTTCCATTCCTTAATGGCTTTAATTTTGTTAGGTTCTACCTTAACACCCTCGTGAGATACAATATGACCCAAATATTCCACCTCTTGTACTCTAAAGAAACATTTGGATGTTTTTTGCATATAATTGTTTCTCCTGCAATAGTTTGAGCACCCTGTCAACATGTTGAACATGATCCTTCCAAGACCTGCTGTAGATTAGTATATCATCAGAAAATAGTAGCACAAATTTTCTAAGGAAGGGCTTGGAAATGGAATTCATGAACACTTGTAATGTAGAAGATGAATTTGTAAGGCTAAAAGGCATGACCAAAAATTCATAAAGACCTCTTCTAAGATTCAACACTTGGAGATTTTCAATTTCACTGAAATTATTATATCCTAATGAAAGATCCAACCTTGTAAATGAACAGTCCATGGCATTCATCCAATAATTCATTAATCACAGGAATGGGAAATTTATCTTTAATGGGGAGCTTATTCAACTCCCTATAATCTGGACACATGCACCATGATCCATCCTTCTTCTACACCAATACTACTAGAGCAAAGAAAGAACTTTGACTAGGTTGAATTACACTAGCCTCACATTTCTGCAATCATATGTTCAATTTCGCTCTTTTAGACATAAGGATATCTATAAGGCCCATATGATAATACTTCCTGAATCAAATGAATAGCATGATCATGATCACAAATAGGTGGGAGTCCTTTGGGAGTTTCAAACACCTTGGAAAGATTGTCCAAGACTTGTTGGAGATCTGCCGAAATAGATGATTTTGATGTCGGAACGTCTAGTGAGCATAATTGTGCAATTACGCCTCATTGTTCTTTCTTTAGAAGATTTTTCATGACATTAGAGCTTATTATCCTTCCCGTCTTCCCTTCAATACCCCATAATTTGACTTCCTTTCCTTCTGAAAAAAAATTCAAGAAAAGTTCTTGAAAATTAAAAGCTACCGTCCCCAAAGATTGTAACCATTGTACTCCTAGTACAACATCAGCACCTGCAGAAATTAAAAAGGACAGACTAGTCAAGAAGTATTCCATGTTGTTTGATACCACGGTAATTTTTCTGAGTGCTTTATAGTTCCTCCATTTGCAACCATCATCATATTCAATGCCAAGAGAGGAAAGTCACTGAATCTTTGCTAATGCATAAATAGCTTCAAAATTAAAATGTTAAATTTAATCAATCAACACTATTAATTTTTTCTTCCTTGATTTGTCCTTTTATCTGAGAGTTTGAGGAGTGGTACCTCACAAGGCATAATGACATGGTCGTGGATTCCATTTCTTCCTTCAAAGGTCTCTGTAATATCCTTCAATTATTTTCTCTCTTCACAACTCACGAAACAACTTCTCACACTTATGACCTTTGCTTAGTGTATTTTCTATCACACCGTAGCAAAGCCCTTTGCTCTTTTTCTTCCAATTGTTGTGGTGTCAACCTTGTAGGTTGTGGAAATCTAGATGTAGCCACACTTCCTTCCTTATAGAATTGAGTAGTAGACTTCCTTGTTGCCATAATTTTACATTCAACTTTTCTTGCCAACCTGAATGCCTTCTCTAATGAATCAGGTTCCAGAACACGAACTTCATGTTTAATGTTATCCTTTAAACTGCCTAAGAAGAGATCAGAACTCAGGTTCGAGGCGACTAAGTGATTCTTTATATCTCCAATTTTTCGTAGTCCTCAATGTGCTCCCCACTCTAAACCCTTTTGTTTGAGATTTATCAATTGGCTAAAGAAGGTGTTGCTCTTTGTATCCTCATAATGTGCTATCATTTCCTCCGTAAAAATTGACCAAGTGACAATTTTTTTACGGGAGCAAAGTCGTCGATACCATACAAATGTATTTTGTTCTAAATGCAAAGTTGCAATGCGTACCTTTCGTGTGTTTTGCACGTTATGCAGATCAAAATATTGCTCCATCTGTAGTATCCATGTTATAGGATCCTTTCCATCAAACTTCCTCATATCCATTTTTGGAATATGGTGGTTCTTCCCGCCAACATTAGATTTTATGAAATCACGATTAACATTTATTTTGATCTCATCATGAGTTTCCTCTACTCCATTCTCACCATTAGGAAACATTTTTTGATTGAATTTCTTGAGTCAATCTTCGATGTTTGATTTTAGATCATCCATCTTAGCTTCCATGCCACTTCCATGCCATCCATCTTAGTTTCTACGCCATCCATCTTAGCTTCCACGCCTTTCTTCAAACTGTCCATCTTCATCGTACGTCATCCATTTTAGCTTCATCCCCTTTATTCAAACGTCCATTGCTCCTTCCACGCATTTCTTCAAAACTTCCATTTCATTTTTTTTTGCTCTTTGCGAGAGTGAAATTTGTTGCACTTGCTCTTGTAATTTTGATAGATCATGTTGCAATTCTTCATCTTCATGAGTCATGGTAGAGCCTTCTGAAGGCTTAATGGGTGTTGAATTATTTTTAGGCACCATTTTAGAATCCAAACAGTTGATACCTTTTTACTGCTTTTGAGAGAGCCTTTAGATATTGAAATTAAATTATCTCTATAATTGAAAATCTTCAATATCTGAAATTCATCCCTGTATTAGCCCTCTGAAGCTTCTTTCAAATTCCAAAGGTCTGATCTAATTTGGATTCCCCAAGGCAAAGTTGTGTCCAATCTCCCATAATGACCTAATTTTGGACCGGTCGCAGAGTTGTGTCTGTGCCGATTTGCCACGTGTCACTGTTTCGTCCTTTGTCTCTGAAATTGATAGCCAAGAAACTATAGTTTGTGTACTTGCGACCACTTTTAACGGCACTCAAATCCACTTCCCAGAGAGAGATTTATTGAACTTTTCCCACGATCACCTCTTTGAGATGAAATTCAGGAGCCTGAAAAAGAACTACATTCCACAGATCATATCTCCAAAAATATTGCGAACCAAGCTCTGAAATTTTTTGACAAATTTCCTTAGGATTTCAGCTTCGCACCATACAAATTTCAGATTCTGAACCTTCGTAGAAAAAAATTTATAGCGAAAATGCCACGATGACCTGTTTAGGAGCTTGAAAAAAGACCTAACTTCCATAGATGATATCTCCGAAAATATTGCGAACCAAGCTCTGAAATTTTTAGACAATCTTCCTCAGGATTTCAGCTTCGCACCCTAAAAATTTCAGCTTCTAAAACTTCGTAGAAAAAAAGTTATAGCGAAAATTCCACGATGACCTGTTTGGAGCAGCGAAACCCTAGAATCCAAAGCTCTGATACCAAATGTTGTGTAACCAGCTCCAAAAATAGAAGAAAAAAAGATATCAACGCCTTAGAAATAAGCCACTTCGAGGGGGCAACCTCCAATACATTACATAAATGAACAATTCTTGGATGATACAATTTACAAAACCTCCTTTCTATATATAGTAGTCCATGGGGCCATAATGTAATCCTAGTGGGCCACAATGTAATCCTAGCCGACCTAACAATAATAATTTAAGGGCACAATAATAACAAAATGGGGGTTATAAGGGTACAATAATAACAATAAGGGGGTTACACTAACAATAATAAGGACTATACTAATAATATAGGGACCTAACAAAGTCAGACCACAAACGCTCCCACTCTGATAGCTTCTCCCTGCCATTCACCAAATCCTAGTAGGCGTGTCAACTCTTAGGAAGGCCTAGAAGTGTTAGGCTGACCAGATCATCTTCGACAACTATAACACCAACACTTCCAAGCTCATCCCGACATTGGGTAAACTTGGTCAAGTACTTTGGTATTGTGTCGCCCTTCTCCATCTTGATTTTACTTATCTTGTCATTCAGTGCCAAATTTCTGTGGTCATTTATGTTCTGAAAAAAATATGTTAAGGTATTCCATATTTCATACGGAATTTCCTTTCCATAGATATTTGAAACGATATTATCTCGAACTCTTTCCAATAGAATCCCTCTGGACTTTGCCACTCATTTCTTCCACTCTGTTAGCGCTTATGCATCAGCTGCAGTTGGTTTCGGGAAGTCCTTGTAAATGAACTCCTTCAATCTATTTTCCTCCAATACTTCTTCCATTTGATCTCTCCAAGCAATGTAATTCGAGCTACCCTCAAGGGCATATTCGAGCCTCAGACCATAGAACGCCATCCTAAACATGTTGTTAGCTTTAGAGAATAAATTTGCAAAAAAATTTCCTCCTGCAAGTACAAACTTGTATTCTTCTCTTCTAAGTGATTTCAACTCTAATTCCATGTAGAAAATCCATGTAGATTCAAATTTCTAATTATAATATGTTAAAACAATAGACTTGAATCTACTCTACCAATTGTGGAAAAAATTTACGATTGCGAAATCAAAAAGCATAAAGGATAAAGAATTTCAATCGCACATTAAACCATGATTTATGGGTGAAACGCACAGCTGAAAAACTCGCTATTTGTATATTTCATTAGTCATAAAATATGAGAAGATACAATTCTTTTCTCCAACATGAGGAACCTCTGCACTATCTATATCTATCTCACTGCTTCCTAGACAAGCCTAGGCCAATACTTCACCAATTTTTTGTGTACCTAGATCCATATTTCCTTATGTTGTTTCCTTGGGTAATTAGCTCCTATTAATTAGGGAAATTCCCAACTAGAATTGCACAATACATCTAGGGCCTTCCTATGACTACATGCACCACCTGTACAATTTTGATTATTATACAACTCATAGTGCACTTCCCTTGAACTCCAATCTAAAATGGGTATTTCTCTGATCTAGGATGCATGAGTTATTAATGGTTGATTTATCAGTTATCTGATTGATCACTGCATGTGGTTCAAGTTAAAGTTCCACGCTTTGACCTCTCACTAGTTCCCCCATTAGTTGGAACTAGTTAAACTAACTTTAATTCAAATAAATTGACTTAATTAATTACAACTCAAAATAAAATCAACCAGGGCTCATATTTTGTAGGAGCCACTCTAAATGACTCAAGTTAGACCCTCAACTAAAATTAACTAAAACAAATAAGTCAAAATAACCTAGTTAACTCGTGCAAGTTGTCATGTGATGTGGAATTACAATTTAATGTAATTTAATTTAAGGGAAAATTAAATTAGAATCTTTATTGGTGTCATTTTCAACAAATTATGATTAACTTGATGAGTGTATGGTTGGTTAATCAGGCCTTTGGATGTTTTTCCATACACACCTCCTCTGCCATATGTTGTAAACCTTTTAACAAATAGTAGGAAAAATTTATCAGCTATCCATTACAAATATGTGTCAATAACTAAAAATAATAATTGAATATTGTCTCAAAATGTCCCTCACAAGTAATGAACTTCTAAATCAAGAAAACCACATCACCCCAAGGGTAGGGAAGGGATGTTCTACTTGTTATGCTCCTATAACAATAGGTGTCATATATAATGATTGACTTGATGGGCTATGTAATATGTTCATACCTTTCCTTGTTGCAAAGGTTTTCCATATTGTCAAAAAATCAAAAAATTTAAAAAATGTAAAGAGGGTATACCCTAAAAGAAAAATCTAAGGGTGAAAAGAATAAAAAATTGCCAAAAAAGTAAAAGAAAATGAACCCCACCAAAATAAAGGCCAAGGAAAGTGTGCAAGTCTAAATGCCACTACTTTTTGCTCTTATGTAATAAACAAATTGTGTGCAACTTGTATCTTATGCCACAATTATTGAACAGTCAAACAACTTAAACTTGGCTTGTTTATATTTGAATTTTATGTTTTAGAGATAGAGAATAAAATATGACCAAACGGTTTAATCTTGGCAGATAAGTAGATAGGTAGAGTAAATAAAAGGAGCTCAACAGCTTAATCTGAGCCCTTGGGTGTAATAAGGTTAGACTTAAATATTCAAAAAAATCAAAAAATTTAAAAAATGTAAAGAGGGTATACCCTAAAAGAAAAATCAAAGGGTGAAAAGAATAAAAAATGGCCAAAAAAGTAAAATAAAATGAACCCCACCAAAAGAAAGGCCAAGGAAAGTGTGCAAGTCTAAATGCCACTACTTTTTTCTCTTATGTAATAAACAAATTGTGTGCAACTTGTAACTTATGCCACAATTGATGAACAGTCAAACAGCTTAAGCTTGGCTTGTTCATGTTTGAATTTTATGTTTTAGAGATAGAGAATAAAATCTGACCAAACTGTTTAATCTTGGCAGATAAGTAGATAGGTAGAGTAAATAAAAGGAGCTCAATAGCTTAATCTGAGCCCTTGGATGTAATAAGGTTAGACTTAGATATATTTCTACATGTAAAAGAAAAGAAAGTGTGATAAGGGTTTTCCAGTCTAAGTGCACCCTAATAAAGAAGAAAAAATGCTAGGTTAAAGTAGGTAGGGTAGGTAGATGATGTTGCAAAATTACATGTGATGGATAATGACTCTAAATGTGTTAATATTTACTTTCATCACAAGTGCAAGGCAGATATTACACTGGAAGAATTTCAAGCAAAACAAAGTCAAATGATTAACTCCCCTTCTCATTTTTCCCTAAAAGTTTCACTAATTTCCCCTAAGTATTAAGGCATTTGAAAATTAGAGGGGCTCAAGGCATTTCCTTGACTTCTGGAGGGACCGAACCCTCGGCCCAATAATTTAAAAGCCTAAGTACTTAAAACCATCCATAAGTCATTCATTTGCTTCCATAAGTCTTTTCCTAAGTAAAATCCTATTTTACTTAGGAAAATTGCACAATATCCCATTAAAAACCCTTTTTCATTCAAGCATAAGTTAAATACATAAACCTAATGTTTTATACTTAACGCTTTTCATTCATTTTCACATATTAACTTTTAACTTATATTATTTAATTCCCTATATAAATCAACCGGTTCCCGTATTATTATGATTATGCAAAATTCCCAAATTCTACATATCCTGTCCCTTGGTTAAAATATAACCATAATATCGTGTTAATTCGGATTAATTAGTTAAATCTCTAACTAATTAAGAGCCTCGACTCCCCGACACATTGAATAAGGATTAATTAACCCCCACGGTTAATTAATAACTTACCCGACCAATGACATCGTTCCCGATATGATTAAATGATTGTTGATTGTATTGGGCCTGCCCTTGTTAATCTCCCCTCATCTTGCCTCCCCAATATCCATCCGATCAACCACTCCAAAACCAATGGTTGTCATCCATATCGCATGGCCCTCCATGATCGAACGATAGCACGCGATCGCGGAGTGGTTTTGCGAACAGTGCCTCGCCACGCGTCACAAGGTGTATGGAATCGCTGGCTCACAGCTGAATACCACCCATCCCCGAAAGCGGTGTGATACATACCACTTATCGCCCTCCGCATACGACAAAAAACCTTTTCCCACGTACATCATCCATCTGAAATAATAAAACCCCCGCCAACCTTGACTTTGTGAATCAAACAAACAAGTACACGTAATTTTCATCATTTTATGCAGACAACCAGGCAAGTCCATCGACAAGTTCATCCACAGAAAAAGTGTTTCCTACAGGAAAAATTCTTTATGACAGTCTGGAAAATTTGTTTTATCTCGAACATGAGGTAAAGAACTTGTTTCCAATTCAGCCTACCTTTTTCAGGTACACAGAAACTGATGAGACCCTGAGAAAGCTTCAAAGAACCAGAATACCAGAAGCACAATGGTGGGAAGACATGTTGGACATTTTGTAAAAATATCCTTGGATGAATTTTGGTTATTTACTACAGTAATGGTAAAAATAATAAACAGAAAATAAACAGAGAGCATAACAGTTAAAGAGTATCAGTGGTTAAAGTGTATCAGGTAAAAGTCAGAGTGAAAGTTTAAATGAAGTTACAGAGCAGTCAAAGGTAAACAGTAAAAGTAAATACAGAGGTAGTAAAATGGTAAAAAAGAAATTAAAATACTTTCACCAACATTTAATTTTGTCTAAAGTGAAAGTAAAACAGTCAAAAGAACAAAAAAGTGAAAAGATGAAAAACACAAGAAGAAGGAACATTTTTGTAGAAATTTCAGGTTTTAGTCATTGTTTTGCAGAAACTATTGTGATCAATCCAAGATGAATTTTGAAAAAATGAAGGAGTTTTATGTTATTAAGAGGACCATCTACAAAAATGTCTCTCACTTTTCTAACAGCTATTGTGGTTTTGGAAATATTAAACAATGTTGGAAAGCACTTTTTGCAGAAAATTCCAGTTAAGTCATAATTTTGCAGAGAATATTGTGGCCAATCTGAAATACATCATACAAAACGGAAGGAGGTTTTTGTTCCTAAGAGACCCATCTAAAAAAACCTATCTCACTTTTTTCACAGTGATTTCAGAATCAGAGATACATGCACATCTTTACAGGCTATTTTTCAGACTCTGTAAAACTCTTTTTTACACATATTTTTGAAAATCCTATTGTGCACATCTGGAGAGGCATTTTAGGAAACTGAAAGATTTTTATCTCACCAACATATTAATCCACAATAACCTCTTTCACTTTTTACATATATATTACGGATTGAGAAATAAAAATATATCATTGGACCCCAAGTTTGCAGAATTATTGGAGTAGAATGCACAAAGAAAGGAAGCAGTTAGTGACTTGGATGCCTCATCATCAACTAAGAGTTGGATCAAATTCGAATTTTCCTCTTTGTCATCACCTATCCATAAAAAATAGTGCCAAATAGATGCATTAGTTTGAGTTTCCTTTACTTAAGTTCTATTTATGTAAAACAGTTGGAGAGATTTGTGAACTAATCTTGATATTTTTTCAAGATATTTTAGTTTAGAATTTGTATAAATACTTCACTCTTGGAAGTATTTTGGGGGTGGATTCTTAGACATTGCTGTAATACTAATTATTTTGGAATAAAGTGCTGTTGGACAAATTTCGCATGGCCAGCTGGATAATAATTGATGCAAAGGAATTTTCATAGGATTCTTGAGTCAGATAACGGATCAATAAGTCTTCTATCTCTTTTGTTTTAAAGTTTTATACTTGTTTATTATATCATCTATGTTTCATATCTGAATGATAACCAAAAAAGAATAATTAAGAAAGTGCTTGAGTGCAATATGTTTTCAATCGTTGTTATTCTTAATGTTTTTCCTCTAAAACTATTATGAATAGTGAATTCTTAATTGCTCCTGTTTTCTAGTTTATTCATTTTGATTATTTGGTAAAGAATTATTAATTGATCTTTATTAATAATCATTCAAGTTCCCTCTTTCGAAATATGTTGAAGGATTCTTAATTTCCCTTCACCCATTTTGAGTCCATTACATTCAATTTAAATCTTTATTTGCTCCCTATTTGATTACTTTGCCCTGTGAAACCATCCCTTGTTAAGAAACTAAATCCAGTTAAGCTATCTTCTTTGACTCCATTAGCCCAATGGCATAAATTATTTAGTCCTACTCCTCTTTTATTTAATTCCATCACCCAAACACAATCAAAATTCCTAAACTTTCATAACTAAGCCTAATATCTTTCGAAAACAAGGTTAAAACTTAAAGAAGACCCTCTGCGGTACGGTTGGCTAGATTACCCTTTTAAAAATTGGTTGTAGTTTATAAGACTATTTCTCTGCAGGCACAGAGGGTGCGGGCGGTAACATGGTGGTGCCTCCTTTCGCAGACTAACCTTTTTCTTCGGAAAATACTTTCTGATTAGGATACAATCTATGATAGTGGACAATGATCGGTTGCAAAAAATTTAACATCATCACTGGCGACTCCAAAATCAATTTCACAATCAAGACTCCACTGGAGGAATGAACCTCAAAGAACAATATGGAAAGATCAGGCTTTCAACTTGGATCTTAATCCAATACATTATGTTCTTTCTCATGAAGAAAGTTTTTCAATGTATATTTTATTTTATAGAAGAGCTTAGATTAGTTTTTAATTATTTTCCTTTGAATATTGTAAGTAATAATTCTCCTAATCTCTTTGAGCAACTTTCTTATGAATCTAATGATGATAAATTTCCAATTAAGAAGCCTCAAATAATCAAGACTGATCTTACAATCCCTATACATATCCACCCATAGCTAAATTCCGGACGAATATTATTTTGTATTTTTACCTCCTATACTCCATGATTTTCCTAAAAAATACTACAAATATCTTCCTAGATTTGATGGAGAAAATGGTATCACTACCCAAAAACATATTCAAGGTTTTTAAAATTATTTGGATTTATTTGAGATTAATGAAGATGATGTTAAAATCAGACTTTTTTCTCTTTCTTTGAAAAATAGAATAAAGAGTTGGTTCAAAAATTTGCCTAATGTTTGCATCTCAAATTTCCAGCAGTTTATCAAAATTTTCCTTGATAGATGGATAATCAAAGTTAATCATTTTGTGATCATGGAAGAATATGATCAATTAAAAAGACATCCAAATGAAACAATACAACAATTTTCGGACAGATTTAATCAAGTTTATTATTCATTGCCAGAAAATATTACACCTCCTCATGATTAAACTCTCTTGCATTATCCAAGTGCCTTTGATCTAGAAATAGAATTTCGGTTAAGAGAAAGAGATGCAAAAACACTTGTACAGGTGCAGAACATTTCAGTTGATGTAGAAGTTAATCTGCAAATCAGACAGGAAAAGTTGAAAGCAGAAGAAGAGGAAAAGAAAAACATTGCAGAGGTAAAACTCGGTCTTTTGGTAAGAAAACTAGATGAAAGAACACAGGAGATCACTATGAAAGATGATTTTTTTATTAAAAATCACCATGAAGAAATAGAAGAGGTTGATAGCAATGAAAAAATTCCTTCTAATTCCAATTATCATAGATTAGAAAATGAATTTACAGATCAATATGAGGAACAGGAATCTGCTGATCTAATGTGTATGTTTGATGACATTCCTTCTTTTGATGATTTGCCTAAATATGATCATTATGATGATATTTATGTTATACAAACTCAAGCTAACTTTACAAAGCAATCAGAAGCCAGTTTGGAGGATGAAGAAATGCAGTTTCGGCAGATTGAAGATAGTGATCAGCCAATACAGATCAGCCATGTGAGTGAGGAAGAAAGAGTAGAAGATGTGGAAATAAGTAAAGATTCTTTACCTCTTTGTTTTTCTTCATTTCATTTCATTAGAGACAACTTTCATGCCATAAATAATCAACAATATTTAGGAATTGTGATTGAAAACAAAGAAGATAATGAAACTATTGATCAAGATTTTTCAGTTTCACAATTGCAGTTATCAGTTCCCAGTGAAATAAATGATCAAATGACACAAGAAATTTCCATACCGCTATGTTTTGAATCATTTCATCGTTTAAAGGAAATATGGTATAACATATTTAAATAAAAGTATGAGAAACTTTTTGAAGTTTATGAAGTCATGGAATTTTATATGCCATAGGTTGCAGCAATTTTCCCAAGTTTTTCAGGATCCAATAGTAGATATGTTGAATATTGAAGGCATTCAAAGCATTCCTCTATTAACTAACTATGATTTTCAGAATCAAGATGATAATGATTTCAATAGTCAAACATTACAATCAGTAGGAATATCATCACAAATCTTATCTGAAAGTTTACAGGGAGATAAAGATGAAAATAACATGTCATATTCATGGTATGGAGGCCATCTAGGACAGATGTACAGTTGTTCAGATCAGTTAAACATTAGTGTATATATTTTGGAAGATCCTTTTGTACAGTTTCTAGAGTCAACAAAGGAAATCAAGTGTTTCCTTATCCTCTCATTTGTTGACAAGTTTCTAACAGGTTGCAGAAGTACAGTTTTGATAATCAACAAGAAAATGCAACAAAATCTATCAAAGTACATAATACTTGAATGGTTGCATTGGCTATTTCATTTTACCTAACCAGTAGTTGAACAGTAGATTGAGTAGGTAGATGAGTGCCAATAAGCTCAGAATTTTGAGCAATTTTTTTAGTTATCAATTTTCAGCTAATTTTTCATTAAGTTGTTTTGAAAATTTTTGTGTGTTGTTTTAGTTTCAGATCATATTTCAGGTTGCAAAAAAAGTACTATATTCAATTCAAGATTTTCAGCCACAGCAAATGCATGTTTGGGATTGGCCCAATGGCTGAGGACAACTGACCTGTTGTTCTTGACTTTTCACCGGGAAAAGCCATCCCCAAGTGGAGCCAGTGTTATTCTCCTATACCAATAGGTGTCATATATAATGATTGACTTGATGGGCTATGTAATATGTTCATACCTTTTCTTGTTGCAAAGGTTTTCCATATTGTCAAAAAATCAAAAAATTTAAAAAATGTAAAGAGGGTATACCCTAAAAGAAAAATCTAAAGGTGAAAAGAATATAAAAATGTCAAAAAAGTAAAAGAAAATGAACCCCACCAAAAGAAAGGCCAAGGAAAGTGTGCAATTCTAAATGCCACTACTTTTTGCTCTTATGTAATAAACAAATTGCGTGCAACTTGTATCTTATGCCACAATTAATGAACAGTCAAACAACTTAAACTTGGCTTGTTCATATTTGAATTTTATGTTTTAGAGATAGAGAATAAAATCTGACCAAACTGTTTAATCTTGGCATATAAGTAGATAGGTAGAGTAAATAAAAGGAGCTCAACAGCTTAATCTGAGCCCTTAGATGTAATAACGTTAGACTTAGATAGATTTCTACATGTAAAAGAAAAGAAAGTGTGATAAGAGTTTGCCAGACTAAGTGCACCCTAATAAAGAAGAAAAATGCTAGGTTAAAGTAGGTAGGGTAGTTAGATGATGTTGCAGAATTACATGTGATGAATAATGGCTCTAAATGTGTTAATATTTACTTTTATCACAAGTGCAAGGCAGATATTACACTGGAAGAATTTCAAGCAAAACAAAGTCAAATGATTAACTCCCCTTCTCATTTTTCCCTAAAAGTTTCACTAATTTCCCCTAAGTATTAAAGCATTTGAAAATTAGAGGGGTTCAAGGCATTTCCTTGACTTCTAGAGGGACCAAACCCTCGGCCCAATAATTTAAAAGCCTAAGTACTTAAAACCATCCATAAGTCATTCATTTGCCTCCATAAGTCTTTTCCTAAGTAAAATCCTATTTTACTTAGGAAAATTGCACAATATCCCATTAAAAACCCTTTTTCATTCAAGCATAAGTTAAATACATAAACCTAATGTTTTATACTTAGCGCTTTTCATTCATTTTCACATATTAACTTTTAACTTATATTATTTAATTCCCTATATAAATCAACGGGTTCCTGTATTATTATAATTATGCAAAATTCTCAAATTCTACATATCCTGCCCCTTGGTTAAAATATAACCATAATACAGTGTTAATTCGGATTAATTAGTTAAATCTCTAACTAATTAAGAGCCCCGACTCCCCGCCACATTGAATAAGGATTAATTAACCCCACGGTTAATTAATAACTTACCCGACCAATGACATTGTTCCTGATATGATTAAATGATTGTTGATTGTATTGGGCCCGCCCTTGTTAATCTCCCCGATAGCCATCTGATAAACCACTCCACAACCAATGGCTGTCATCCATATCGCATGGCCCTCCATGATCGAATGATAGCGCGCGATCACGGAGTGGTTTTGCGAACAGTGTCTCGCCACGCGTCACAAGGTGTATGGAATCGCTGGCTCCCGACTGAATACCACCCATCCCCAAAAGCGGTGCGATACATACCACTTACCGCCCTCCGCATACGACAAAAAACCTTTTCCCGTGTACGTCATCCATCCGAAATAATAAAACCCCTGCCAACCTTGACTTTGTGAATCAAACAAACAAGTGCACGTTATTTTCATCATTTTATGCAGACAACCAGGCAAGTCCATCGACAATTTCATCCACAACAAAAGCGTTGCCTACAGGAAAAATTCTTTATGACAGTCTGGAAAATTTGTTTTATCTCGAACATGAGGTAAAGAACTTGTTTCCAATTCAGCCTACCTTTTTCAGGTACACAGAAACTAATGAGACCCTAAGAAAGCTTCAAAGAACCAGAATACCAGAAGCACAATGGTGGGAAGACATGTTGGACATTTTGTAAAAATATCCTTGGATGAATTTTGGTTATTTACTACAGTAATGGTAAAAAGGATAAACAGAAAATAAACAGAGAGCATAACAGTTAAAGAGTATCAGTGGTTAAAGTGTATCAGGTAAAAGTCAAAGTGAAAGTTAAAATGAAGTTACAGAGAAGTCAAAGGTAAACAGTAAAAGTAAATACAGAGGCAGTAAAATGGTAAAACATAAATGAAAATACTTTCACCAACATTGAAGTTTGTCTAAAGTGAAAGTAAAAAAGTCAAAAGAACAAAAAAGTGAAAAGATGAAAAACACAACAAGAAGGAACATTTTTGCAGAAATTTCATGTTTTAGTCATTGTTTTGCAGAAACTATTGTGATCAATCCAAGACGAATTTTTCAAAACTGAAGGAGGTTTATGTTCTTAAGAGGACCATCTATAAAAATCTCTCTCACTTTTCTAACAGCTATTATGGTTTTGGAAATATTAAACAATGTTGGAAAGCACTTTTTGCAGAAAATTCCAGTTAAGTCATCATTTTGCAGAGAATATTTTGGAAAATCCGAAATACATCATACAAAACTGAAGGAGGTTTTTGTTCCTAAGAGACCCATCTACAAAAAACTATCTCACTTTTTTTTACAGCGATTTCATAATCAGAGATACATGCACATCTTTACAGGATATTTTTCAGACTCTGTAAAACTCTTTTTTACACATATTTTACAGAGCCTATTGTGCACAGCTGGAGAGGAATTTTAGGAAACTGAAAGAGGTTTATCTCACCAACATTTTTATCCACAATAACCACTTTCACTTTTTACGTATCTATTACGGATTGAGAAATACAAAGATATCATTGGACCCAAAGTTTGCAGAATTGTTGGAGCAGAATGCACAAAGAAAGGAAGCAGTTAGTGAATTGGATGCCTCATCATCAACTAAGAGTTGGATCAAATTCGAATTCTCCTCTTTGTCATCACCTATCCATAAAAAATAGTGCCAAATAGATGCATTAGTTTGAGTGTCCTTTACTTAAGTTCTATTTATGTAAAACAGTTGGAGAGATTTGTGAACTAATCTTGATATTTTTTCAAGATATTTATAGTTTAGAATTTGTATAAATACTTCACTCTTGGAAGTATTTTGGGGGTGGATTCTTAGACTTTGCTGTAATGCTGATTATTTTGGAATAAAGTGTTGTTGGACAAATTTCGCATGGCTAGCTGGATAAGGAATTGATGCAAGAGACATTTCATAGGATTCTTGAGTCAGACAACGGATCAATAAGTCATCTATCTCTTATGTTTTAAAGTTTTATAATTGTTTATTATACCATCTATGTTTCATATCTAAATGATAAACGAGAAGGAATAATTCAGAAAGTGCTTAAGTGCAATCTGTTTTCAATCATTGTTATTCTTAATGTTTTCTTCTGAACTAGTTTAAACAGTGAATTCTTAATTGCTCCTGTTTTCTAGTTTATCCATTCTGATTATTTGATAAAGAATTCTTAATTGCTCTTTGTTAATAATCATTTAGGTTCCCTCTTTCGAATATGTTGAAGGATTCTTAATTTCCCTTCACCCATTTTGAGTCCATTCCATTCATTTTAGATCTTTAATTGTTCCCTATTTGATTACCTTGCCCTGTGAAACCATCCCTTATTAAGAAACTACATCCAGTTTAGCCATATTATTTGACTCCATTAGCCAAATGGACTAAAACTACTCAGTCATACCCCTCTGCTATTGAATTTAATCACCCAAACAAACAAAATCAAAATCCTTGAACTTTCATAACTAGCCTAATATCTTTCAAAAACAAAGCTAAAACTTAAAGAGAGAGCCCTCTCTGGGTACAGATTGGCTAGATTTTGTACCTAAAAGTTGGTTTGTGGTTACCTCGGACTATTTCTCTTGAACCTGGAGAAATTATTGAGTGATAACACTATCAATACCTCTCCCCTTTCTCCTCACTTCCTCTCTTGGCTGTAAAAATGTTGTCCTAGCTTTTGGAACTATTATTTTCCTAGAAAACCAACAAACCCCTATCTGAGGTAAAATTGTCACCCTAGAAATTATGTCCTTTGTAACAAAAATTTAGAATCTTCTAACCTTTGAATGCTTCTCCTGCAAAGCCTATGTGAATTCCATAGCAATATATTCGTTGAAACCCTGCAACTTCTCAAAATAGACTAACCACTCTAAATTCTTAAATATTTCCAGGGATTTTGGATGGCGTAGTAGTGCATCAATGGATTATGGTTCATGACAGACTGTCACCCTTCCCATGATTGTTTCAGAGACTGTTACTGCCTAGAACTACTCAAAGATTGTTACATGGCCACACTTGGTACATACAAACACTTGCTAGGGTAGATAATGCAATCAAATGAAATTTGGAAATGGGTATGGAATAATTAAGGTTACCCTTTCATTGAATTCATGTTTTTCATCATAAATGACAACTACCAAGAATGGTTTCCAAGTAGTCACATTGATTTTCAGAAATGACAGCAGGAGCAACGATAATAGTCAAAAATTATTGAATTAGGATAATTTTATTGTGCGTAAGCCAAATGGTAATTACTGAATTGGGGTATAGTAATAGTGTATCGTATGATAGATACAGTACACTCCTCTCCCCCACTTAATTAAAAAATTCGTCCTCAGCATGTGTAACAGAAAATTTCATCTCATCCCTTAAATCCAAATCCTAGAAGTAAATGACAATCAAATGCACCTTCCTTGGCTTACAGTTATGATAACATAGGGTTGTACAAGGAAAGTGATTGGGTCAATGTTGGACAATATTTCATGCGTAGCTAAAAAGGAAGCTAAAGTGGACGCTTAAAACAATGTCATAACGAGGAGCAAAATAAGACGTTAAAAAGGAAGCTAAAGTGGACATTAAAAACAATGCCATAACAAGCAGAAAAATAGGACATTACATAGGAATCTATACATGAAGCTACATCAGGAGTTAAAGAAGAGGTTACATTGGGCATTTATGTCAGTGTAATTTAGCGGTGACTAGCTGTGATAGGAAAAAAAAAATGCAAAAATAGTGCCATCCCGATAAATAGTGCGATTTTTTCAAAAAGGTGGAGAAAAATACACTAAAACAATCAGTGGATGCAAAAAAGGGAGCTAAAAAGGAAGCTAATCACAGGAATTTGTTGTATTGAATACACTAATAAACTCATAATTCTTCCATTCATGAGCCTCTGAACCTTCCAATCCTAGACTATGTGCAAACTTCTAGTTTCTGGAACCCCAATCTGAGCATCTGCCAAGGAAAAATGTCATGTTGAATGCAGGGACTCTATTAGATTGTTTGAGATCCTGTAGGAATCCCCAACTCCTACCCATGGTTCCAAAAAAATTATAATACTTCTTCCATCCCTAATCTTCCATGCTATGCAAACCCCCATGACAGGGAATGCTATAGATAATGCTTTCGATTAGATTTGGATCAGGACCTAAGTGATAGCTCAAATTTTAAAGTGTTCAAAAGTGTGGCAAACCCGAGCAATTGGATAGATCTCGTCTTCATAATTTTGGCGCCGTGAACGGTTCAAAAAACCGACACCGTGTGAAGAAGTTATCGCGATTTGAAAAGTCCAGTAAACTGCAAATTTTGATAGCTGACCAAGTTTGACTAGGCAAAGGTACAATCAGCAAAAAATAATATTCCAGGGAATATTCCTTCCGAGCCAATCACAAGAGGAAAATTGGCACGATATTAATGAACAATTGGTTGTATGTTGTGTTATTTTGGCCAATCAGGGGGTGACACGTGGCCAGCCCTAAGGTCGCCACGTGTCCCCCAAATGGCATGGTAAAGTTATTGTGGAGGCCGTAGGAGTCAAACCCTAGACCTTCGGCAGGACATACTTAAGTCTTAACCATCTGCGCTACAAGTTGTTACTTAACCTTATAGTATGCAGGTTTATGTTAATGTTTATTGCAATGTGTAGTGGGGTTTGGGACCGCCAGTGGTCCCAACCCGCCAGCGGTCCCGTGTGGAGCATTCACATGGCATAAATGTAACATCAAACTTCAAACCGACAGTTATACCCACAGTCTCTGCAACGTTTAAATTTTATACTGTCACATGACAACGGTTGTTTCCAACACCTCCGCGTGGTCTCCGCTAACTGCTAGTTCAACTTTAGTTTAAAACAAATCAACCCGTGGTTTGTGCCTTGAGTTTCACCATCTGCCAGACGGTTTTGAAGTCCGCGGTTTGGGGTTGGCATGTGGCCACCCAAACCATTAAGATAAATGCCACAGTCAAATACGGCGGCATTTTTGGCAATGCGCACCATCTCTCTCAGAGGAGTTATTTTAACTCCAGTTAAAGTGAAGTTCTCCACTTTTAGTGGAACTTTCCTAGGTGTAACTAGGAAAATGAGTAAGAGACTCAATTTTCGACCATTATGAGTGAAAAAGGTGTCATTCTTAGCTAATTGGATTCTGAATCCATTGGTGATTTTGTAGAGCTAGATGAATACTTCTCAGTGTGATTTTTCTTCAGAGAAGTTCTAAGGGCCACTAGGGCCACCAGGAGTCAGCAGGAGAATGAGGCCTAGCCAAGGCAGCCAGTGACCATTCTCAGCAAACCAATAGTCTATTATGACTATCTTGAACCTTATGAATCCAATGGAAGGATTTTCAGAAGCTTTTGGATATTTCTAAAGTCCGATATGCTATAGGGAAGTTTTCAATGAGCCCATAGCCACAGGGTGCCACCAAGTGTTGGAGTCCTAAGTAGAGCAACCGGAGGCTAATTTCAGCAAGTGAATAGTCATTTCTGACTATTTTGGACATTTTGAATATAATGGAGGGATTTTCAGATCCATTTGGAGACTTCTAGAGCCTAAGAAGCCACAGGGAAGTTTCAGGCAGCCCAGGGCCACCAGGGGTTGGAGGGCTAAATTGAGGAGCTAGAGCTCATTTTGAGAAAATGAATAGACTATTAGAGTGTGTTTGGTGCACGTATATAAAAAATCACACCAACTTAAGGGGTGTGCTCTACCCACTTAAGTTATTGGTAACAGGAAGAAAGAGAAATGGAGTCAAGCAAGTTAGTGGAACAAGTTATAATCATAAGCATAATAGATAGAGAAATAGCATGCATATATGTACTAAAACTAAAATAAAAAACTAAAACAAATAAACACGAGCTTTGAAAAGAGTCAAACAACAATGATAATATGAACGGTGGCTCTAGGCCCCTCTTATTGATCGCTGGTAGTAATAAGAGTAAAACTTTACCCTCTTGCAAAAGGGCCCCTAGACCATGGGTTCTAGGTCCTGATGCAAGGATGTCTTTATCCCAAGCTTGCCTCGGTGCAGTCTCCCTCTCTCTCTATTGTGTTGGACTGAACTTGTTAGATGGCCAAAAATTTAGTCCCCTCTATCTTCAGCTCTGGCTCACACACTACTAGTATTTCTTGGACAATTCTGGCTAGCATAACAATGTGTTCACAAATTCTTCATCTCATGGTGGCCTTATATAGGAGATTTCAAATCCTCCCTTCCCTCTCTTGGTACATTGTGGATGGTGTTATCACCAAAAAAAGAAAAATCAAAACATGGTATGTCAACTCTGTTTTGATAATGTTCTAAATAGTTTTGAAAGTCATTTTAGCATGGTTAAGGGTATGTCATAGTTTTAGAGATTTAGTGTTCACCATCAGAATTCAAATAAATTCTTTATAGGTCCATTCCATAGTCAAAAAGTTCACATTTTTCATTCAAGGGTCATCTATGTAATTTTTGGGTTAATTTTTTGCAATTAGCCACAAATCCACAGCTTCATAGCGCCATTAGTTCAAAAAAGGAGTTTTACGCTACGAAAGCGCTGCTACTTTCGTAGCGCAAAGTGCAAAAATTACATTGTGAGTGCTACGAAAGCGCGGTTTCTTAGCTATCGTGTCAAATAAGTCGAGATATATCAGTTTCAATTGGGAAATAATATGATAGGGGTATGGTGAGTCAGTTAGTTACCAGATTCGATGTACTTACCTGTCCTACAGTCATCATAGTCATGATAGGATATCAATCAAACATCATTTGGTCATGAGGTGACATCTCTAATTCGAATTTTTTGCCTAATTGAGTCATGTCTGTTTCATTTACCTTCACATATGTTGTCCAAGCTCTAAAGTAGTAAGGATAAGTTTGTGTTTGTTCTATTCAAAGACAAATCTCACCATTATCAAGCAACGTTGTTCATCAAATCAAGGAAGGCAGTTCATCAAATCAAGAGAGGTTGTTTTACAGGTTTTAGAGAAGCTAACAAGTTTTCTTTACAAGAAACATGGCAGAGGAGAAGAAGGTCCACAGAGGGGGACATTGTCTAAGATATGAGCCTGAGAATGCAAATGATATTGTGGAGGATCAAATGGTAATGGAGGCTTTTAGCAAAGCTGGTTGTCTCAAATTTTGTGAAAAGCTGCAAGGTTGCCATACTCAGGTGTCCAAAGAGTTTTCTTTACATTTTAGTGGAACCACTACCAAAGTTGGAATGATAAATATGCCAGTTACACCTGAGATCATAGCTATTGTGACAGAGATACCAAGGGGGCAGGAATCTTGGTTTAAAGGTTTTAGGTTCTACATGGAGCCATGCAAGGAATTTATGAAACCTGAATATGTAGGCATGGACCTAAAAAATGCAATACCCAAAAGCTGTATCAAGGAAAACTATGCAATGCTGCTATTCAACATTCAAAGATATTTCACATGTGAAGGCAGGTACCATAAAGTTTACACTTATCATTTCAAACTGCTATTGCATTCACATGTATGATATCATTAGATTTACCATTTTACCTGCATAGAAACCTTGCTAAAATGGCTGACAAAATCCAAGCTAAATCTGATGACTGTGAAACATCTCTGTTTCATCATGGTTTTATAAAGTTACTGGTTTTGAATGAGCTTCAGAAAATAAATAGGGATTGGTCTTCCCTTTTATTTATGAGTGGATTTGAAATGGAAGCCCTAACCCCAGCTAGAAACCCTAAGATTAAGGGGAATCCTTCACTACCAGTAGCAGAATCCAGTCAGCCAGTGGTCACAAAAGCAAAGAGGTTTGTAAAGTTGAAGCCAAGGAAACAGGTTGAAGATAGAACTGAGAAAGCATCAGTTCTTTTTGCAGAAACCCCATCACATGCAAAACATAGAGTATAAAGGGTCAAAGAAACAAAACAAAAACAGGTGGCCAGTAAGCAGGAGATCCAGAGAAAGAAAAGAAGTCAAGCAGCAGAATCAAAGGGAAAAGCAATTGTTTCAGTGACATAGGACAACCCGATGATGAAAGGAAACTTGGATGATATAATTCATGTAATTGATATAGAATAATCACCTATTGTACAGGAATATTTCATTGAAGTGGATGAACCCAAACAGAGAAAAATGAAATCAGCAAAGAAATTGGAATTTGAAGGTGAGAATGCAGCTTTTGTTTTTCAAGCTAGGAAACCTTTAACTAGGCATGAAAATAAATTCCAAGAAATTAGTAAAGATATCCAAGTAACTATTGAAGCAAGCAAATTCCCTGAAGAGGTGGTTGATCTCTCATCATCTATAGTGGAGCACACGGCCAGCAAGATAATGAAGGGAAAGGAACACATGACAGAGTGTCAACTGTTGGAAGAAAGGTTGAAGCTAGCAAACCAAGAGATGGAAATGATGAGAAAGAGGGATAGAAAGCACAACATTGAAAATACATAATTTAAGAGGATGAAGGTTGCTTGGGAAGGTCAAACAGTTGCTAGGTTAGAGATCCCAAACAGTGCAGAGCAGTTTTTTACATGGACAGTTCCAGCCATTAAAGAAGAAAAAATTGTTAGAGTGATCAACACCCATTTGAGAGCCAGTAATAGAAATCTAAGAGGCCAAGTGGAGGATTTGGAGCTACAATTAAAATATTCTCAAGATGAACTAAAGAGAAAAGGTACAAAATGACAAATTCAAAGCAAACTCAAAATGGAAAATGAAGATTAAATTTTATGAAGATTATGTTTTTAGTTCATATAACTGATGGTTTTGATGAGGCCAATGATTTTCTAAATTTGTAGCATATTTTTGTTTCAACTTTTGAAGAAAAACTGGTTAAAATTGCGTACACAGCAGTTTCGTAGCGCATGTAGTGCAAAAAGGGTGAAATGTGCTATGAAACTACTGTAGTAGCTTTTTCACCCTTTTCTTATCAAATTTTGTAGGTAAGATCATAAATTTTGACTTGAAATTTCTAAGGAAGCTATATCAAGTGAATATCAAAGTAACCCTGAAGGAAAGGAAGCTAAATTTTGAAGGAAAATGGGTAAAAAGACTGTGCTATGAAAAGCGCTACGAAATTGTGCTGCTTTCGTAGCACAGATCTGTTTTCACTGTTTTGAGAAGTTCAAAGTGGTTTTACATAGTTGGAATTAAGGGATGACTTGGGACATATGCTAATAATGTTCCTGACATCAATTAGCCTCGAAGTTATGAATTAGAAGTGGTCAGAATATCTCAAGAAACTAAAATAATCCTAAGCCTAAAAACAGGGGAGCAATTTCCTAATTTGCAGGAGATCAACATCATCAGCATTATGGTCATAAAAAGTTGGAACTCATCATCAGGATTTGACTTAATGGAAATATAGGTGGAAAATGATGTAATTAATTTTAGATAAAGTTGTTTTGAGTAGAATCAAAAGAGTTCTAATTCTATTTGTAATAGGACTCTATATTAGTTTTACAGTTATGTTTGTAATAAATACCATGTTTTATGGTTAGAATAGGTGTCAAGGCATAGGAATTCAATGTATCTAGTTATGGATAAGTTTATCTTATGATGTAAATGATCTATAAAAGATCAAGGATTCGAAATAGAAAGGGTTGGACATTTGTTAGCAAAAAGACTTTGTTTATTGTAAGTGACTATTTTCAGCTTAATACAGAATTTATACTTAGACAACTCAAGATTCATAAGGAGTTCTTGTATGTTCTTGTTCTGATGGAATATTTTCAGTATTCTATTGCAGTGGTTTTTTCTTATGTTAATCAGAATTCAACAATGATGCTCTGACTTCCTTCATAAACAAACTGACTGTGTGTTTCATTGTTCTACATGTACATTCCTTGACTTGAACTCTGATATGCCTTGACTTCCATGCTAGGTAGATTATTTTGGTTTTGCTGAAGCTATTATGACTCCATTAGCCCAATGTACACTTGCTAATGTGATTTACAACCAGTTTATATCATTTATTTGCTTTTATTCCATATAGAGTTAGTCATTTACATATTTATCAAAAGTCATAAACCCTTGAGAGAGCCCTCTCATGTTGAGGAGGCTAAGCCTCAGCCAAAATATTGGTCTGAAACAGTTACACGAGATTAACTTGATTGGCAGCCTATCAGGTCTGATTTTGTGATAACATTTTGGTGTGTCTGTCGGAATTCTGAAGATTATACTTTCTTGAGATTTTGAAGCTGAACTTTTGAAGGTAGCAGGAGCTCAGAAAGCTTTTCGAGGCTGCATCTACCTTGGTGACTCCATTTTAATTTTATATGTTCAAAGGTGGCTTTAAGAAGGAGATACACGAGGAGTAATCCTGACCCAGATCCACCTACTATCTTGGACAATCCAAACACCATTTCAAAAGGTAGTCAAGGCATTTCTGAAATATCAGGTACTCCATCTCATTTGAAATCCTTGTCCTCTGAAATATCAAGAATTCCTGAAGACAAAAGAGTTGATGATAAAATTCATGAGGTTTTGTTTAGATCAGAAAATGAAAAGGAGCTAATTGAAATTATCTTAGACTTACATAAGAGAGGAATTGACACCTCAGCTCTAGTAATACAAGAAGATAAAGAAGAATTCTGGGAAGTTGTCACTTCAGAGTTGTTGTTGGAAAGAGAGTCTTTAGAAAAAATGAAGGAGCTTGATCCTTTCGAAGTATTGTTGAAAATTAAAGCTGGTTTACCTCTTCTGAACTAGAGCTCAATTGTTAGTGGCTTATAAAGACCAAGCAGTCCTTCTCATAGCAGTTTGTCATCCATTGTTTATGCCTTTCCTAAATTTTCCACAGTACCTCTAACCATGGCTGGAAATCCACCTGCTAGATATGCTCCTCTTGTCCTTCATGTTGTCTTACATGACCTCCCTAGTAAATATGCTACTAGAATTGAAACATGGGGAAGTGATGAAGAAATTACAGCAAAGGATCATGTAGATCAATTTAATGACTTTATAGATAAGGAGGAGGTTGATCATGAAGATATTAAATTGAGATTGTTTACTCAGAGTTTCACTGGTGAGGTTTAAGAAGTGGTATAAAGCTCTTACTCCTAGAATAATTCATGACTGGAATGAATTTGAATATGTTTTCCTAAGAAAATGGGGAAATAGAACAAACCTAGTACAAGCCCTCACTGAGTATAATACTTTGAAGAGAGTTGTTGATGAAATTGTCCAAAATTTTTCAAAAATATTTAATAAAGTGTTAGATTCTATTCCTGCCCGTTTGAAACCACCAGAAGCTTTAGCTCAAATGAGGCATGCTGAAGCTTTTGACTATGAGTTTTCCATACTGTTGAGAGAAAGAGAATCCCCTATACTTGTTGAAATGCAAAATGATGCTATGAAAGTGGAGGTTAATTTGATAGTAGCTAAAAATTAAAAAAAGGGTAAGGCTAAGTTGAAAGAAGAAGAGAAACATTGATCCTCTACCTCTCAAGACAAACTGGATTCAATGATGAAAACAATGGAAAAAATGATGGATAGGTTAGCCCTTGGGAATACCTCTGCTCCTTCTGCACAACATGAACCCCCATTTAGAAACCCTTGGTTCAGGAGACCTCAGAATCAGCAAAGACCAAGGGAGAATAGAAATCACCATGCTGATCCTCCTATGAGACCTCATTTTCAACAGAATTTGGTTGATGAAGAAGATGACCCTGAAGTTCCTGAGGATTCTATTCATTGTTTTGATGAAGAAATGTCAGGAATTTTCTTGACTAAGGAAGAACATGATCAATCAGATCAAAACAATCATGAACAAGAAACATCAGAATATCTAAAGGGGTATCAACATGCTATTTTTGAGATGCAGAAACAATATAATCTCATAAATATGAATGTGCCTACCATTGCAAACAAATCACAACCTAAGAAGGATGCACCTAAGGTTGTTGATGGCAAGAAGGATGCTCCTAAGGTCGTTGAAGGTAAGAAAGATGTGCCAGTTGTCCCTCCTACCAAAGAAGCTGAAAAATCTATTTATGTTTTCAATATTGAAAATGAAATTTCTAAGATAAAAATATCAGTCCCTTTTGGTGAGATTTTCAAGGTAGATGAATATAGAAGTAAGATTGTTAAAATGCTAAACTCACAACCAGGAGCTGTTGATATCTTGAATGTATTAGAAGATCATCTGACCATATATTTGGGTCCAATACTAGAAGATGAACATAATGAGGAAGTCCCTCCTTTTTATGTGAGCCTTAGCATTCATGACATGACATTGCAGAATGATATATTTGATTCAGGGGCCTCTCACAATATCATGCCCAAAGTAATCATGGAAAGAACGGGGTTAGAAATAACTAGGCCATATAAATATTTGTTTTCTTTTGATTCAAAAAGAGTTCAATACATTTTTTTAATCAAGGATGTTGTTGTTGGTTTGATGCAAGTTCTTGCTAAGACTGTAGTCATGGACATTGTAGTAGCAGACATTCCACCAAAGTTTGGTATGTTATTGTCAAGGTCATGGGTAGCAAAAATTAAAGGTACAATGCAGATGGATCTTACTTATGCTACCATTCCAGTCTTTGGGGAGCAAAGAATATTGTATCGAGAGACAAGGATGGCCTACATGGTGAGTAGCAAAGACAAACCCAAAAACTTTCCAATTTATGCTCTTGATACTAAACTTGGTTCTGCTATTCTTTTCAATGAATTGACTAACGAAGCAGAAGAAGAAAGGAAAGAAGAAAATCGGAGCCCTGAAATTCAGCAGTCTGAAAATCAGCAAACAGAAGGTCAGCAAGTCAGCAATAAAGAGGAAGAAGGTTGGTGGTCATTGCATTGTGATGGATCAGCAGGCAAAGAAGGATCAGGAGCAGGGATCTGGATTAGAAATCCAAGTGATAAGAGTAATTTGTTTTCCTATAAACTGAACTCTAATTGCACGAACAACATGGCTGAATATGAATCCTTGATTTTGGGTCTGGAAGTTTTGAAAAGAATGAATGCTCAAAACATTTCTGTTTTTGGAGATTCAGAATTAGTCATAAAAAAAATTGAGGGTGTTTATCAAACAAAGGACATAAGGATGAAAGCATATAGGAATTTGGTTTTGGACATGTTAGAAAACTTTCAAGCTTATTCATTCAGAGTCAAAACTATAGAACAAAACTCCATTGCTGACTCTCTTGCTGTCTCTGCAAGTCTTTTCATTATTCCTATGAACTCCACAGAAAAGTATGAAGTTGAGGTCCGCCATAGGCCAGCCATCCCCGATAATATTACTCATTGGCAAGTTTTTGAGGATGATCAACAGGTGGAAAAACTTTATTGAGTTGAAAGAAGAGTTTGAAAATGTACAAGTAGATCAACAGAACATGTTGGCTGAATCTAAAGGGAGTTCTAAAGTTTTGCAACTAAAGAATAATTCTATACCAAAGGGACTCGTACCTCTAGAAAAACTTTTTGATCATAGTGATGTTTTTAAATCAACTAAGATACAAGCTAATGATGAAGAAGTTGAGAGCTGTAACCTTGGTACTATAGCTATGCCCAAGATGATTAAACTTACAAAATTTCTTTCAGCTGATATGAAGTTTAAGTATGTTGAAATGATGAAAGGATTCATAGATGTCTTTGCTTGGAACTATGTTGATTTGAAAGAATATGATCCTGTCATTATTCAACACACTATTCCCATAAAATAAAATGAAATATCTTTCAAGCAGAAGTTAAGGAGGATCAACCCACTTCTCATAACTTTGATTGAGAAGGAGGTTAAAAAGCTCTTTGATGCTAAAATCATAGTCCTAGTCAGATTTTCAAATTGGCTTGCAAATTTGGTTCCGGTTAGGAAGAAGAGTGGAGAAATTAGAATATGCATTGACTTCAGAAATTTGAATAAAGCTTCCCTGAAAGATAATTATCCTCTCCCAAAGATGAATCAAATTTTGCAAACTATTGTGGGTTCTTGGAGAATTTCTATGCTTGATGGTTTTTCGAGTTATAATCATATCCTTGTGCATCCTAATGATCAAGAAAAAACAGCCTTTACTACACAATGGGGTACTTTTATGTACGCCAAGATTCCATTTGGTCTCATGAATGCAGGAGCTACCTTTCTGAAGAGAAATACAAGATGGTGGTTGTGTATCTTGATGACATAAAAATATTCTCAAGGAAGGAAGAAGATCACTTGAAACACTTGGAAAGAATTCTGCTGAAATGTAGAATGTTTGGCATCTCTCTAAATCCCACTAAAATTATTTTTTCTTTAACTTTAGGTAAATTACTTGGGCATATAATTTCTAAATATGGGATTAATATTGATCCAAGCAGGTTCAATGCAATTCAGAAGGTGGAATTGCCAAGAAGTAGGAAAGAGATTCAATATTTTCTTGGAAAGGTAAATTTTGTAAGGCGATTTATTCCTAATTTTGCTAAGATTGTGAAGGACATAAAAAGGATGCTAAAGAAGGGAATTGATATTAAGTGGACATCAAAGGCAAGAAACTCATTTGACGATATCAAAAGAGCACTCACACAGGCACCAATATTGATCAGTCTAGATTTCTCAAAGGAATTTCTTGTTTTTACCTTTGCATCAGAGAATACTATCACTGGAGTTCTGCTACAAAAAGAACAGCAAGGTATTGAGCATTCGATTTTTTTCTTTAGTAGGACATTATCCAATTATGAGATGAAGTATAATATCTTAGAAAAGCAAGCCTATGCTCTGGCGAAGGCTATCAAAGATTTCAGAATTTATATTCTGCATTCTCATATTGTGGTGTTTATTCCTAATACTGTTGTGAAAGACATCCTCACTCAAGCCGACCCTGATGCTAAGAGGGGGAAATGGATTTCCAAGTTTCTAGAATATGATATAGAGATTAAACCAACAAAATTGGTCAAAGGGAAAGGCGTGGCAAAGCTGATGGCATGGTCAAACTTTGACTGTCTTGATATAAATTGGATTGTAGAAATATCATAAATTTCAGATGATGAGGAGGAACTAGTTCCTATTGAAGAAAAATATATCACCTCATATTGGTACAAGGAAGTTGTTTTTGTCCTACAGCACCATAAAGCACCTGCTGATTTAACAAAGTCCAAAGCAAGGTTTGTTAAGCTGAAACCATTGAGATACTTTATATTTGATAGAAATCTGTTTTGGAAGGATACTGGCGGAATTTTGCTAAATTTCTTACTGGAGGAGGAGGCTGATAAAGTGATTGAGGAGATTCACAAAAGGGATTGTGGAGGTCACCATTATTGGAAGGTGACAGTGAACAAAATTTTGAGAGCAGGGTTTTATTGGCCAACAATGTTTAAAGATGTATACAATAGGGTTGTTGCCTACCATGAATGCCAAACTTTCGAGGGTAAGAAGAAACTTGTACCCTTGCCTTTGATGCCTATTTATGTAGAAGCGCCATTCCAGCAGTGGGGAGTAGATTTTATTGGGGAGATTCATCCATCATCTTCAAGTCAGCATCGTTGGATTCTTACAGCGACTGATTACTTCACTAAATGGATTGAAGCAATCCCAACTAGGCAAGAAAATGATTTTGTGATTATTTCTTTCTTAGAAAATAATATCTTGTCCAGGTTTGGTTGCCCCATGAAGATTATAACTGATAATGCACAAGCATTCAATTCTAAGAAGCTGATCAATTTATGTCATCAATATCATATTACTCTCGGGCATTCTACTGCATACTATCTGCAAGGAAATGGCCTTGCTAAATCTTCTAACAAGAGCATTGTAAGGATCATTAAAAAGGTGTTGCAGGAGAATAAGAAGGCTTGGCATTTGATGCTGAAGTATGCCTTATGGTATGACAGGATATGCACAAAGAGGTCAATCAAAACTTCACCATATGAATTGGTATATGGCATTGAGGTTATTTTTCCTACATCACTAGGGGTACCTGTTATGAAGCTGATTCAAGGGCTAGAAGAGGAACCAAATACAATCCAGAGGAGAATTAATCAGCTGATAGCTCTTCAAGAGAAAATGAATGAAGTTTATGATAGCAATCAGCAATATCAAAACAAAATCAAGAGGACATTTGATAAGAAGATCAAGGAAGAGAGTTTTCAAATTCAAGATGAAGTGCTGAAATGGGAGGCCAGAATTGAAGAGAAAGGAAAACATGGTAATTTTGAGAAATTATGGAAAGGTCCTTTCAAGATAGCTGCTTTTCATGGAAACAATACTTACATACTGCAGGAGATAAATGGAAAACCATATGCTGGAGGACCTGTCAATGGTAGGTTTTTGAAGCATTATTATTCCTAAAATCTGATGGATTTTTCATGTCATTGTATATATTCCATTTTATAAGTTTTTCTACTAATAATGACAATCAAAATCAGCAAGCTTGAGCCCGAGGTGAAGGCCATTACAGCTTGAGGAGGAAGCTTGGCAATTTCAAATTTTTTACTGTTTTGGTCAAGAAAATGAATAGCAGCACTGGAACTACTGGTTCTTAGTGTACCACAGGGGCACACTATCCCAAATGGAGCCACTATTATCAAAAAAAAAAAAAAAAAAAAAACATGGTATGTCAACTCTGTTTTGATCATGGTCTAAATAGTTTTGAAATTGATTTTAGCATGGTTAAGGGTATTTCATAGTTTTAGAGGTTTAGTGTTCACCATCGGAATTCAAATAAAGTCTTTATAGGTCCATTCCATAGTCAAAAAGTTCACATTTTTCTTTCAAGGGTCATCTAAGTAAGTTTTGGGTTAATTTTTTGCAAGTAGCCACAAATCCACATTTTTGTAGCGTCGTTAGTTTAAAAAACGAGTTTTGCGCTAGGAAAGCGCTGCTACTTTCGTAGCGCAAAGTGTGAAAATTACACTGTGAGCGCTATGAAAGCGCGGTTTCTTAGCTATCGTGTCAAATAAGCCGAGATATGTCAATTTCAGTTGGGGAATGATATGATAGGGGTATGGTGAGTCAGTTAGTTACCGGATTTGATGTACTTACTTGTCCTACAGTCATCATATTCATGATAGGATATCAATCAAACATCATTTGGTCATGAGGTGACATCTCTAATTCAAATTTTTCGCCTAATTGAGTCATCTCTGTTTCATTTACCTTCACATATGTTGTCCAAGCTCTGAAGCAGTAAGGATAAGTTTTTGGTTTTTCTATTCAAAGACAACTCTCACCATTATCAAGCGAGGTTGTTCATGAAATCAAGCAAGGCAATTCATCAAATCAAGAGAGGTTGTTTTACAGTTTTTAGAGAAGCTAACAAGTTTTCTTTACAATAAACATGGCAGAGGAGAAGAAGGTCCATAGAGGGGGAAATTGTCTAAGATACGAGCCTGAGAATGCAAATGCTATTATGGAGGATCAAATGGTAATGGAGGCTTTTAGTAAAGTTGGTTGTCTCAAATTTTGTGAAAAGTTGCAAGGTTGCCACACTCAGGAGTCCAAAGATTTTTCTTTACATTTCAGTGGAACCACTACCAAAGTTGGAATGATAAATATGCCAGTTACACCTGAGATCATAGCTGTTGTGACAGAGATACCAAGGGGACATGAATCTTGGTTTAAAGGTTTTAGGTTCAACATGGAGCCATGCAAGGAATTTATGAAACCTGAATATGTAGACATGGACATGAACAATGCAATACCCAGAAGTTGTATCAAGGAGAACTATGCAAAGTTGCTATTCAACATTCAAAGATATTTCACATGTGAAGGAAGGTACCATAAATTTTACACTTATCATTTCAAACTTATGTTGCATTTCACATGTATGATATCATTAGATTTACCATTTTACCTGCATAGAATCCTTGCTAAAATGGTTGGCAAAGTCCAAGCTAAATATGATGGCTTTGAAACATCTTTTTTTCATCATGGTTTGATAAAGTTACTGGTTTTGAATGAGCTTTAGAAAATAAATATGGATTGGCCTTGCTTTTTATTTATGAGTGGATTTTAAATGGAAGCCCTAACCCCAGCTAGAAACCCTAAGATTAAGGGGAATCCTTCACCACCAGTAGCAGAATCCAGTCAGCTAGTGGTTACAAAATAAAAGAGGTTTGTAAAGTTGAAACCAAGGAAACAGGTTGAAGATAGAACTGAGAAAGCATCAGTGCTTGTTGCAGAAACCCCATCACCTACAAAACATAGAGTAGAAAGGGTCAAAGAAACAAAACAAAAATAGGTGGCCAGTAAGCAGGAGATCCAGAGAAAGACAAGAAGTCAAGCAGCAGCATCAAAGGGAAAAGTAGTTGTTTCAGTGACAGAGGGCAGCCCAATGATGAAAGGAAACTTGGATGATATACTCCATGCAATTGATATAGAAGAATCACCTATTGTGCAGGCAGATTTCATTGAAGTGGATGAACCCAAACAGAGAAAAATGAAATCAGCAAAGAAATTGGAATTTGAAGGTGAGAATATAGCTTTTGTTATTCAAGCTAGGAAACCTTTAACCAGGCATGAAAAGAAAATCCAAGAAATTATTAAAGATATCCAAGTAACTATTGAAGCATCCAAAGTCCCTGAAGAGGTGGTTGATCTCTCATCACCTATAGTGGAGCATGTAGCCAGCAAGATAATGAAGGGAAAGGAACACATGACAGAGTGCCAACTGCTGGAAGAAAGGTTGAAGCTAGAAAACCAAGAGATGGAAATGATGATAAAGAGGTCCAAAAAGCACAGCATTGAGAAGACGGAATTCAAGAGGATGGAGGTTGTTTGGGAAGGTCAAATAGTTGCTAGGTCAGAGATCCCAAATAGTGCAGAGAAGTTTTTTACATGGACAGTTCTAGCCATTAAAGTAGCAAAATTTATTAGAGTGATCAACACCCATTTGAGAGCCAGTAATAGAAAGCTAAGGCCAAGTGGAGGATTTGGAGCTACAATTAAAATAGTCTCAAGATGAACTAAATGGCAGAGGTACAAAATGACAAATTCAAAGAAAACTCAAAGTGGAAAATGAAGATTATGTTTTTAGTTCATATAGCTGATGGTTTTGATGAGGCCAATGATTTTCTAAAGTTGTAGCATATTTTTGTTTCAAATTTTTAAGAAAAATTGGTTAAAACTGCGTACTCAGTAGTTTCATAGCATTGGTAGTGCAAAAAGGGTGAAATGCGCTATGAAAGTGTTGTAGTAGCTTTTTCACCCTTTTCTTATCAAATTTTGGAGGGAATACCATGTATTTTGACTTGAAATTTCTAAGGAATCTATATCAAGTGAATATCAAAGTAACCCTGAAGGAAAGGAAGCTAAATTTTGAAGGAAAATGAGTAAAAATATTGCACTACGAAACTGTGTTGCTTTTGTAGTGCAGGTTTGTTTTCATTGTTTTGAGAAGTTCAAAGTGGTTTTACACAGCTGGCATGAAGGGATGACTTGGGAAATATGCTAATCATGTTCCTGAAATCAATTAGCCTCGAAGTTATGGATTAGAAGTGGTCATAATATCTCAAGAAATTAAAAGAATCCTAAGCCTAAAAACAGGGGAGTAGTTTCCTAATTTGCAGGTGATCAACATCATCAGCATTATGGTCATAATAGGTTGGAACTCATCATCAGGATTCGACTTAATGGAAATATAGTTGGAAAATGATTTAATTAATTTTAGATAAAGTTGTTTTGAGTAGAATCAAAAGAGTTCTAATTCTATTTGTAATAGAACTCTATATTAGTTTTACAGTTGTGTTTGTAATAAATACCATACTTTATGGTTAGAATAGGTGTCAAGGCATAGTAATTCAATGTATCTAGTTGTGGATAAGCTTATCTTATGATATAAATGATCTATAAAATATCAAGGAGTCGAAATAGAAATGTTTGGACATTTGTTAGCAAAAAGACTCTGTTTATTGTAAGTGACTGTTTTCAGCTTAATACAAAATTTCTACTTAAACAACTCAAGATTCATAAGGAGTTCTTGTATGCTCTTGTTCTGATGGCATCTTTTCAATATTCCATTGCAATGGTGTTTTCTTATGTTACTCAGAATTCATCAATGATGCTCTGACTTCATTCATAAACCCACTGACTGTGTGTTTCACTGTTCTACTTGAGTATTCCTTGACTTGAACTCTGATATGCCTTTACTTCCATGCTAGGTAGATTATTTTGGTTTTTCTGAAGCTATTATGACTCCATAAGCCCAATGTACACTTGCTAATGTGATTTACAACTAGTTTATATCATTTATCTTCTTTTATTCCATATAGAGTTATCCATCTACATATTTATCAAAAATCATAAACCCTTGAGAGAGCCCTCTCAGGTTGAGGAGGCTAAGCCTCAACCAAAATATTGGTCTGAAACAATTACATGAGATTAACTTGATTGAGATCCTATCAGGTCTGATTTTGTGATAACAGATGGTGACCAAGAGAGGGGTATGATTCCTTTGTGTGCTCCAAATATTCCATTGTGTGCTCACTTAGTTTCTGAGGCATTGGTGGTTGTCCTTAGGCGGCTAAGGGGTCACTTGTCCTTTGCTTTGTGTGGTCCCGGATAGTGACATTTCGCCACTCCCATGATTGCACGCATATCGGGAAAAAAGTGCGTGAAAGGTGCTCTTCACGAAGGATTATGCACACAAAGAGAATTTAGGACTTGTTCAAATTTGATTTTCCTCAGACCTTAGAGATTTTTAAATACTTTCCAGATTCTGTTATGTCTTCCAGCCTTGTAAATCCTTTTTCCTGACTTTAATTAATGTCGTCTTCTATTGTACAATTTTCCAATGTTAACAGTTTCCCCCTAATGTGTGACGTCTAGGAAGAACTGTATAGCCAAAATACAGTATAGTTTCTTTTCTGTATCGTGTGTAGAGAGAGAGTGAGACCTGCGTGAAGCTTGGAATTGAAAACACCCTACACCAGTTCCAAGAATGACCATGTCCTAAGGAACCCCTGTAAGCAAAGATAATACAATATATATACAAATTTTCTATGAGGCGGACATGTCCTGTGCTCGTAATGTTGTGGCTAGATAAACAAATCTATTTGACATATACATGTTATGTCTGTGTCACTAATATGGTAGTGATGTTGGCGGTTGTTGACGACGACTACCGACGCCCTCAGGGGCATTTTTTCTTTGAAAATAGGTGGAATATGGTACACATATGCGTAAACTTGGTATGTCATATTGTTGTGCATTGTACACATAGGTGTTGTCTTGGACCATCCTGTGTAAGCATTGTTGATAGAGACGCTCATGGAGGCACGGATCTTTGACGGATTTGATCAAAGTGAAATGGTTGTAAGGTATGATACCATATTGACAAGAAATATTTTGTCATAGCTGAATGTTAGGAGGATCAATGACATCTGTGGCAAATGATGTCTCCCACATTGCCACCCGAGGATGCCCCTTGTATGGAGAGGGGTGATCCAAGGAACCGCTTCCTTTTTGGAAAATAGGTGTTGAAGTCGACAAAAAGGAAGCCTCAACCGAATGAGGGGTCTCCGATATGAGGGATCGGGGACCTGGATGTGATGGGTTTAACATAGGCATGTTGGCGAGGGGTGACTGAAAATTGATGATTGGTATCCAGTGGCCCAAGGTTGGAGTATACTAAGCAGCTTGGTGGAAGTCATAGTTATCTCTAAAGGGGAAATACCTAGAGTCGGTAAGACTTCCAGGGTGGGTATAAACTGGCTATGAATGTCAAGGTGGCTTGTGCATGGGGGTATAATACTCTGACCAAGGGTGTTCAGGGACTGTTGTCACGAGAGAAAAAATGAAATGAGAGGGTGAAGGGCGTAGTGCACTATTCAGGGTCTTTGTACACTTACCAAAAGAATAAAATAATGGGTTTTGGTTTGTACAAAACATAGAGATGGGTACCCCAAAACATGAAATTGTTCGCTCACTAATTTTGTGACGAAGGTGTTTTGCTGAGGGTGGGGGTCCCATTGGGTGGTCTCATGTGCGGGGTTGATGAAGCGGATGAGAAAGTATCGCAGTTGGGATTATGCTAATGGAGGTATGGTGGGCCAAATGTGAGGCGCGGTGGTGCGCTCTTGATCTGCTTGTACAACCTGATCATCCGAGAAGGGGGTTTAGCTTGTGTGGTAAACTTGTCCTTATGCATGGTGTAAGGATGGGCATGAGGTGCTTCCTGGACTGAAGTGGTATGGCCATGGCGTCACTTTTGTTGTGATATATGGTCTACTGTGGGTGACAAGCACCATGGAGGGGAGGCTCTACTGACCAACGAATATTTGTATCATGTGCAGGGTGAGGTCACGGTCAGATATGAGGATCCTATGGTTTATTTCTTATGGAGAAATGATGTCAGGATATGCAGAGTTTTCTAGGACTCTCTCATGCTGGGGGTAGAATGATACATGCTCTAGATATTTCAGGAGATGACGTTGTGGATGGTTTGCAAGCTTTTCCTGCAAAAAAAACTACCTCAAGTGAAAGCATCTTCTTTATCAAAATTTATTGAAAATCATGAGCTTTAAAAAAGAATATGAGAGAGGGCATACCAGCCAGCGTTGAAAATTTATTTCTTTGGGGGTGCGAATGTGTGGCATCGCCTTTGGGCATTATGGAGTGTTGATCATAGTGTTGTTTTCGGTCTGGTGATCAGATACTCTAAGCTTCAGTTTTCCCTTGGGAGTTGTTACTTGGCTCCTAGTTTTGATTTCGGTTGGGGTTACCCCTAGACTGAGATCATGGGGGGCGTTGCTAGTTACTGCCCCCTGTCCAAGATCTCCCCGAATACAGATTACCACTGCCTAGGTGACCTTAGGTCAAAGACTCGACCAAGCCGTCTACAGCAACCAATGTGCTTGATAACTCAAGAGGATGAGGCAACCAGGTTCCCCTGTCCATGGTTGGTGTATGGTGGCTTGAGGGGAAGAGGGACAAATGGATATCTTTCTGATGGCCTTCGTTCTTCCTGTGGGTACAGGATGGTATGAGGTTCATTTCTATATGCTTGGGTGGAGGGATCCTCTTGATAGGATTGCTCGATGGCGTGTAAGGCAACCCTATCTCACAGAAGCTCTGGGAAATGATGGGTATAGTGCCCATAGTTGCTGCAGAGAGCGCATGCATGATTGGTACACAATTATTTTCCTTTACCTTTGGTGGTAGGTTCCTTTTTATGGGAGCACGATGTCGCGATGTCTATCTCAGAGCCAAGGAGTGGTTTTAATTCATCCAAATCTAGACAGATATGGGTAGGGTGACCTCTTACGCCGCATATGGCGCAGACTAGTGATTCCCGTTGAACGGCGGGGGTTGCCATCTTCTTTCCTCTTTTCTTGGTTTTCTTAGTCATAATCACCAGTTTTGCAATGGGAATTTCCTTTGCAGGGGTGGTTTCGACTGTGTCTTAGATGAGTGGGGCCTCCTCTGGACTGAGGGGCTTCAATCCTGTGCTAGTAACATGGTGGATCATGTTCCTGCAGGGGGAACTAGGTACCAAATTGGGATTGCTAATGATATGTTGGGTAATACCAGTGTTGCCAAAACCTGCTGGGAGACAAAACCAGCTGGGGGATAAAGGAAAGGGGTTTGGGAGGTGGCATAGCCTAGAGAGGATGTCGTGGCCAACGACACAGTGCCATTACTGCTTGTGTCCATGTCCTGACTAGCTTCGGTGCTTGATGTGGACATCATGCACACCGGAGCCCCTGTGACATCGGGCGATGACTCGGGGATTATGGGAGGATCTCCTAGGAATGACCCTAGAACAGACGATGGTTCAAATTGGTCGGGGCCATATTCTTGGTATCGTGAGAGAGCATCCAAGGATGTATCTACATAGGGTAGAATTACATCAGTGTTTTTTAAGGGTCGCTTCTCGTTGTGCATTAGTTGGTCTACAGTAATGACACGGTCCTCATGGGGGAACACCATGATGCAGAAAACGGAGGAGGCTATGGCAGATATGGCGTACATAAAACTCCACCCAAGGAGTATATTGTAGTCCAGGTGAGCGTCCAAGACTTCAATTTCTATCTAGATCGTCTTTCCAACTAAGCAAATCGGGACGTTTTGGTAGAGGCCGATGGGGGTTGATGGACAACCGTCGTATGCTCGAAGAGTGATGACCGAGGGTTTTAGTTTAGGAGAACCTAACTTTTGCCAAAAATTTATGGACATAATGCACGTGGATGCACCCTCATCTATGACACATCAGTGAATTGTGATATTCTGGACCGACACTGGTATCTAGAAGGCGACCATGGAAGGAAGCCTAGGGGTGGCTTTGTCTAAGCCAAAAGCCATTAGGCACATATCAACAGGGTCGATAGCGCCAAATGTGAAAAGTAGGGATTTTCATTGTTTTGGGCATGACTGAAATACTTCCAAAGCTGACATAGCAGCGGGATATTGTGCTAAATCATCCACGATGCTATAATTATGGGCCACTTTGGAGTAGTTTCCTACTTGCCTATTAGGTCCCTTCACCATCTTTGGCAATGGTTCTATCAGCATATTTGAAATGGTCAAAGGTGCATTTGGCAGAATGGTACTTGCCGCTGATGCATTGGTGTCTAGTGGAGTGTCGTAATTGTGATTCCGTGTTTGGAAAAACATCTCTTCGTCAATGATGTGGATTTCATGGTTTCTTTTCCCAGAATCATTTGTATTTTTCTACTGAGTGCTTACCGTCCTTTGATGGGGGAAAGGTTCTTGCATCACAACTAGTTGTTGGGAAGATCCTCCTAGTCCTCGGTTACTCTGTAGCTTCTTCACTCAGGGAGATCGGGACAGTGGTGAGTATAGTGACTGTACTCACCACATATCGAACAAGAATGGTTTGTTCGAAGAGGTGGCCTTTTTCTCTATCATTGGGCATTTACTGGTTGTTGGCTATGATTCTAGTTGGAGTTGCATCCAACCTGGGATCGTTACCCCCCTGTCTAGGGTTCCCTTTTGGATTTTTTTGGATTTTTCTTCACCACGTTAGGAGGGTAGTTCTCCTGGTTATATTGGTGTGGTTAGTTTTGGGACAGCTGCACAAATTTCACCTATGCACGCTTTCAGGTGTTTCATGTGGCCTGGGACTATGAATTCCCTGGTTTTCACCTGGTTGTTGGAGGGGAGCTCTTCCGTTAGTGTTTCTTTCTGCGTACTGATTCCCCTAAGCTGGAGGATAAGGTCCTCCCTGGTGATACGTCGATGCCCTATTGGTCAAATTTTGTTGAGGCATATGATGACTTTGAAAACTAGGTTGAGGTACGTTCTAGGTAGAACTGTATGTGTAACCAGGGTTTTGACTGCTGCTGCCTAGGTAACCTTGGGTAAATGACCCGATTAGTCCGTCTGCAGAGTTCAACGAGCCTGGAAATTCTTGATAAGTTTTTAGGCGCGGGGCATTAGGCAGGATGTTATAAATGTATCCTAACTACGTATAAATCAACTCAAGCTACTGGGCTTTGCTGATTACGTCCTCTTCGGATATGGGCTTCTGCTGTGCCACATCCTTTGAAATCTCTATCGTAAGAGTTTTCAAGAACAAATCTAAGAGAGACTGATTGTCGAGTTTAGATTTACATAAACTGCAACGCCGCCTCCATTCATGGAGATGGTCCGAGAAATGGACGACGGGGGTTTGTCTAAAATGCATCAGTAATTGCATTCCAGAATCATGGTGAATGGGTAACTGAATTTATGTTAGGAACGTAGTAGCGGGCGCTAAAGGTTCCATGTGAAGCAGAGGGTTGCTCCATGTACCACTTTGCAGCTACTCCTGTAAGAGTATGTTGAAATAATCTCAATTGAATAGTGTCTTCAATGATACTTTTCGATGAGCACCACAGGTGGAAGGTCATGACATGATTACCTGGGTCTTCCGCTTGCTTGTCTTCGAATTTTGGAATATCCGAAGGGAGCTTCATGGGCATGGGAGGCCATGTAGGTTTGTGTGCGATGGGGTCATTCATCAGCTTGGTTAAATCGGGTAGATTCAACGAAGCTAAGAAAGGTGACTGAGAGGTTGATGCCATTGCAATGTGCGAAAACGCAAAGTTCTGGTTAGGAAGAGGGTTGGTCTGTGACGTACCCTGCTGTGTATTTTATTGCATTCCTGAATGGGATGCACTCTTATACCCCCTAGGGGTTGTAGGAGTAGTGGTCTATGGTGTGGTGTTGGGAGACCGACTAGGGTTCCCAACTATGGATGCCCCAATAAAAGACGAACCTATAATGGTGCCAGCGTTTCGTCTTTGACGCCTAAATGGTGAACGACCTGGAACCCCTCTCAGTAATGGGGGGAGGTCCAAAATATTCCTAGATTAATGAGGTCCCGTTGGGTCCGTCCTAGTGTCGACTAGGTCTGGTTTTGGAAAAATTTGAGAGGATAGATTCTATGATCAAAGAGAAAATATGTTCACATACATAAAACAAAGCCAAAATAAAATAAATTTTCCCTTTAAATTAAGCTATGTGATCAAGCAATCAAAAAATGTTTTTTGTTTGTTTCCGTATGATACTCAAAATCCTAGAAGACCTATTCTTCCTCATACACTCAAATTTAATTGAGCCTTGAGAATATTTCTTGTGAGTGTTGGCACAACGTCCCGTAAGAGCTGGCGACACCCCCATTCAGCCGAAGAAAATCCACCAAGGTAAGGGTAGAGGGTTTGGCGCTTTCCTGCACCGTCACCTATAGGGAAAGGATGCCCTATATTTTGGCCACTAAGAACCACCATCCCACATGAGCATTCGAGTCTTGGGCTTCTTGGTAGTTAGCTAACAGTACCGAGTATCAGCCAAGTTAGGTAGCCTTGACTGATACCTGCCCGCACTGCACCTAAGCCTAACCCCCTTTGAAACGGGTCTCTGTCGTGCTTGGGTTTTCTTGTCATGGGCTGATAGGTGGATTTGAAGCTCCTTAAATAGAAAACTTCTATGTTTCAAGATGAAGTATGATCAAGGCATATTATTGGATGCCTACCCCCTTCATCCTAACTTAAGCTATAAATTCTTGTGTGGCCCTCGTAGGGAGAATTTAGTGAGTTTGGTTAAGTTAATTTTAGGTGTCTTTACTTCAATTTTTGGGTGAGTGTGTGTGAGCAAAAAGTGGACAAGCATATAGTTTGAACGTGTGGATATTCAATGATCCTTTACAAAATCCCCTATTTAAACTATGTTGTACTGTTCCTAGATCAAAAGAAAAACATGTGCAGATAATGGACCTCTTTCTATTTTTCCTAGTTAATCTATGCGACCAACTATAGGGAGATGGTGAATTTTGAATAGGGAGCATTCATATGCTTACCTAGGATCACCGGAGGGTGCAAAGGTAGCAGAGATTACTTGCTCTTCTATAAACAATTCAATCCTAGTCTCGAGATTCCTAGTGCAAAAATTGAACTAAACTAAAAATTTTACACTAGAAAAAAGAAAAATAGCTATGTATGTGTGGTCTTGGGCCACTTACTTTGGCTAGTTATCTAGGTGTGTAAGTACCAAAATTTGCAACCCATAAAATTTTTTCAGAATGCAAGTTGTTTTTCCCCCCTACTTAAACTATGTGTGAAATTTTCAAAAATCAACTTGAAGTAAAACTGACACTAAGCCTACAAAAGCAGCTAAGAGTGAGCTTTAACAAGCTATGGGGTACCACAACCAGTGCTAGCAGGTGTATTAGGCGCCTTCAAGCACTTTAAAAGCAGGAAAAGATTGAAACATGGGAGAAATTTCTCATTCTGTATTTTGCGTGCAAAAGGCTAGAACAGGCGCATTGTCTGTGTGCAGGTCAGCTCTGAACGCGCACCCTGCACATTTGTGGGAACAAAATGTGCGTAAATTCCTACAAGAAAATTTTGGAGTTGTTCCACTTCAGTCTGTTACTTGGGATGAACTAGGGATTGCAAGAGAAATTAGGGGAAATTCAACTCCACTCCAGAGCACAGACAGAGGTCTCTGCAAAAAAGGCACAACCACATAAACTTGGTAATAAACGTTAGTGGAGTCACCAATCCTGTTGGAGTGTGTTTGGTGCACGTATGTGCGAAATCACACCAACTTAAGGGGTGTGGTCTACCCACTTAAGTTATCGGTAACAGGCAGAAAAAGAAGTGGAGTCAAGCAAGTTAGTGGAACAAGATAGAATCATAAGCTAAACTAAAAAACTAAAATAAATGTGTGTATTTGGTGGATCTAGGCCCCCGTGGTAGTAGTAATAAGAGTGAAAATTTACCGTCTTGCCAAAGGGCCCCTAGACCATGGGTTCTAGGTCCCGATGCAAGGATTTTTTTATCCCAAGCTTTCCTTGGTGCAGTCTCCCTCTCTCTCTACTATGTTGGACTGAACTTATTGGATGGCCAACAATTGATTCCCCCCTATCTTCAGCTCCGACTCACACACTATTGGTATTGCTTGGGCAATTCTAGCCAATAGAACAATGTGTTCACAAATTCTTCATCTCACGGTGGCCTTATATAGGAGATTTCAAATCCTCCCTTCCTTCTCTTGGTACATTGTGGATGGTGACCCAAGAGAGGGGTATGATTCCTTTGTGTGCTCCAAATATTCCATTGTGTGCTCACTTAGTGTCCAAGGAAGCGTTGGTGGCTATCCTTAGGCGGCTTCAAGTAATGGGTCACTTGTCCTTTGCTTTGTGTGGTCCCGGATGGTGACATTTTTCCACTCCCAGGATTGCGCGCATATCAAGCATAAAGCACACAAAAGGTGCTCTTCACGAAGGATTATGTGCGCAAAGAGCATTTAGAACTTGTTCAAATTTGATTTTCCTCAGACCTTAAAGATTTTTAAATACTTTCAAGATTCTGTAATGTCTTCCAGCCCTGTAAATCATTTTTCCTGACATTAATTAATGTCGTCTTTTGCTGTATGATTTTCCAGTGTTAACACAGCCTATTTTGGATATATTATATTTTTTGGAGATAGTAGAAATGTTTTCAGGGATAGAAAAGGACTTCTAAGGGAGTTTGTGCCATAGAGAAGCTCAGAGAAGCTTAAGGACACCGACAGAAGAGGTCAAGTCAAAGGGAGCCTAGGTCCATTTCCATAGATTTATCAGTCATTCCAGGGGTATGATGGTATTCTAAACCCATTGGTACAGTTCAAACAACCATTGAGTTAAGTAGAAACTTGTAAAAGAAAAATTCCATCCTAATCCCAAAGATCCAAGTCAATTGGCAAAGGCTCAAGGAGATGTAGCCCAAGACATTTAGGTGAACTCCTTTATTAAATTTGTCGTTATGTGTTGATGATTAGTTTGTTGCAATTTATGCTTTTTGTACATGTTTTTAATTAGCAAAAAAACAAAATTTTAATTCCTCACACATGAAGACTTAAAATAGTTAAACCACATACACCTGATTCAAGTATTGGATTCCGCACTATCAAGTATAAGCAAGATCTTAATTTGTTTTAACTGAGTGGGAGGTGCTTGCATAGCATAACAAGTTAGCCACCCATTTCAGATTAGCTTTCCACATTGTTGATGCATTTGAAACCATTTTCCTTGAGCTTCTTTTCCACTCTATTTCTGAATTCCCTTCAAAGTACTTATCCTTCATGTTTTTTCCCCAAAGAGAACAATGGTTTAATAGTCTCCATAGAATTTTTGCAGCCATTGAATGGGAGAAAAGGTCAATATTTTTAGCCCTCGACCACTCATCATCTTGGGTCAAGCAATCGTCTTCCATTTAGCCAGCAACACACTATCAAAGTTCCAACTTCCCAACCACAAGAATTTCAATTATATTTTTATTATTCAAGATAAAATCCCTATTGGAATGGATACTATAGAAGACCAATATACAAGGATTCTCTCACAAACATATTTGAGTAATACAAGCGACCTCCCCTAAACAACAACCTATTGAACCAAACTAAAATCCTCGCCTCAATTTTTTTAATGAGCCACATCTAGTATGAAACTCAACATGATTTTGGTTTCAATTGGAAACCCAAGTATTTAAATCCTTCTTGAAAATATTTAACCTCAAAGGTGAAAACTCCAACAAGGTAATTCTTCATAGAAATAGATAAGTCATTTACATAAATGAGAGTCTTGTTTGAAATTATTTTCATTCCAATCATTAATTTTAACTTCACAAGGATGTGACTGAAATTTTTTATGTAAGGAATGGATCCAAAAAGAAAGATAAGGATATCATCAACAAAAAGGTGTAATAGATGAACCTAGCTTATTGTTCTTGCTCTTTTCATATCCCCAAACACAACTAATTTTTGGATTAACATACTTAAAACTTATACCACTAAGAGAAAAAGGAGAGGATACAAGGGGCATCCATGTCTTAGGCCCCTTGAAGTTTTAAAGAAAGTGGATGGGCTTTCATTTATTAAAACCGTGAAATTTACCAAAGAGATACATGACATAATAAAATTTACGACTTTGATCTCCATCCATAATTAGATTGAGCAGAGTCTAATGAAGGTCCAACTTACCCCATCAGATGCCTTCAATAATTTTATGTTCATAGCGATGGCGGGAGTTTTGTTTGTTTTTGTTGAGTGCGGAATCTCCTGAGCCAATGCCAATGCATCATGTATCTAACGGTTTTGCCGAAAACCGAATTGTTCTTTTAAAATAATAGTGCTTAATATTGGCTTCAACCTTATAGAAATAATTTTTGTAACCAACATGTATATGAAATTGAAACATGAGGTAGGTCTTTAATCAATGGAAGAGAGTGCCTCTTATTTCTTTATAATAAGAAAAATGAAGGTGGAATTGATTGCACCATGCATGCAACTTCTAGGTTGTGATTCTTTGAATATATTAAGGATATATTCCTTCAACAGTTTGAAGTAACCAAAATAAAACTCCATTATGAATTTGTTTGAGCCTAGGCACTTTCCATCTGTGTTATCTCTAATTTTTATGCCACAAATATTTCTAATTTTTTTATCTCTTAAGTTAGAGTTTCATTAATTTCTTGTCTAATCAATCTCAACAATAACTTTTTTGTTTCCAAAGTTTCTAGAATAGGGAAACCTTGGGGCTCTAAGAAAAAGGCTTTGATATGATGAACTGATGTCTCTCTCTTTTCCTTGAAGGTATTTTCCATATTCCCATTCCCTTCCTCTAATTCACAGCTTAAATTAGTATTCCTTCTAAAATTTGCAAACTAATGAAAAGGTTTTGGATTTGAGTTACCCTCATGTATACAAGAATCTTTGCTTCTGTGCTCCTCCATAGTTCTTCCTCACAAGCTAGGAAAGCACAGTTCTTGAATTCGAGAGTCCTCAGTTGCTCTAGTATCTCTACAAAGAATACACCTTGAAACATTTGTCAAAAATATTTCAGCAATTTTAGATTCAATTTCCATCATCAAGGCTTATTTCTTTTATTTTAAAGTCTTAGCCCATAGCTTAATTTTGTTTTTGAGAATATTTGTATTTGTAAAGAATTGATTCATATATGGGATATCCACATCATCCTTGAGGTATATCTAATTATCTTCGACTAGCTTGGGGAATCATCATCTACCAACCAAGATTTGTTGAATTTAAAAGGAGACGGGGGCGATTGTCCTAATATTCAATCTTGAGTATAATTGGATAATGGTTTGATAAACCACACCCCCCCGACCCAAGATTTAAGAATCCTCTAAGAAGGCATAATGGATTTAGACACTAGGAATCTATCTAATATTTTTTAGAATGCATCTTCCTCTGCTCCCATATTACACCAATTTGGGTAAGTTTAATCGAACCGACATCCACCATGTCAAAAAATTTGGAAAAAATGATGAAAAAAGGCTTCTAGAGGATCTAATTGAGGACTAATACCCCACACTTCAAAAATCATGGTAGTGAGATTGAGATCTCCATTGAGAATAATAGGAGCTCTGGATAAAATACTGGAGTCTTGGATGCTCTCCCAATTGGATTTCCTTTCACCATATGGTTCACAAGTATTAAAAAAATTCAAAAACATATATTCACTTCTTCACTTCTAGCTTGACCATAATCATGCCATGGGAAAATCAGATGATGAGATTGCTTTAAAATAGGGATTCCATCCAATTATCAAGCTTCTTGACAAACCATAAGCGTTGAGGGCGTAGAATAACCATCCTCTCAATTAGTATGCCAATATCAATTGTGATTTCTATCCTGAAGTGATTGTCTCTTGCAACATGACGATGTCTCGATTAATATGTCGCAAGAGGCATTTGAGGACTAATTTTTCAGGGAGCCTGAAAAACCTCGAATGTTTAAAGAAAGTATAATCATCGAGACACCCCATGTGGGTTGTCTTTGCTCTAAGGAACTCAGTATTGGTGTTTTTCTTTCTTTGTCTAATATCTTAGGCCTTTCTTTTTACTAAGCATTATATATGTTGGATTTATGTCTTGCATGGTCTGTATGTGATAAATCTTCTTCCATGCCACCTCTACATGACATGCTCTGCCATGATTCGATTCTCAATCAAATGGAATATGTCTTTCATCCCTCTACTCTAGGAGGAGAGGATGACGAATCAAGATTCTGAGACCAGGAGGACGATGGAGGAGATATATTAAACTGATATTTTGAGCATGAAACCAAAAAAGAAATATTATAAATCTTAGGATCCACCAAGGAAACAATCACTGGATCAATGGAAGCCAAAGTGTCATGTGGGTTAATTAATGGATAGGGAGTAGATATTCATGCATATTTGAAACCAAAACATTGTTGGATACCAAATTTTCACAATGAAAAGTAGTTATCGGCCTCTTACTAGGAAATTATGCTCAGTTTCATCGCTCGCTTCCTTTTTGGCTCTGACTCCTAGAGGCTCAAGCTCAACATCATGTCAACTTATATTTTTTTCAATGTTCTCAACCTCCATTTAGAGCTTCTGCATCCATATCTCTTTTGGAGGAAATTTCCCCCAAGAATTATTGTCACATTGAGAAAGAAGGTAGCTAACCTTCTTACAACCAGTCATCAGGAGAATGTCATCGAGAGAATAATCGAAAGAATGAGTCTCGGAAAAATCAACCTAACATGTTGCGCAAAAAACTACCCCTCCCCCTCAATTAAAATCTTATTTTTTTCACTTCAATCTCTTAAATTATACAAATTATAATTATAATTAAAAAACTATATAAATATAATATATTCAAAGTGTTAAAATTAAAAATAATTATTAAAGTGCATGTACACTAAATTAAATCATCACTCATAATAATGATTTTCATAATTTAAAATTATAATTTTATTGAATAAATATATTATAACTAAATCTATTTGTTATTAATAATAATGGTTTTAATCATTCAAATTTACAAATTTAACGAATAAATATTTTATAATAAAATTTCATTAATATTAATTAAAATTTTAAAAGATATTAAATGTTTATATTTTATTAAAAAATTAAATAAAATTTATTTTTAATTGTTTTTCTTATTTTTACAACTAAGTACTAGGGGAATGTAATTATTTTCATGCTAAACATAAAGTTAATGAATGTCCCTTTCAAAATTGAAATAAAATATTTAGTGAATAAAAAATCAATATCAATTATAATAAAAAATAAAGATAAATATATATTATTGATAAGTATAATTAAAAATACTATAAAAATTTTATTTTGGATTTTTGTGATCCATATTGATTATGAAATGTCTTTCGGATTAATCACATCGTGACCTTTGTCCTGAGGATGAATCACATTAGATGGTTTGAAATGTAGACCATAACTTCATGATGTGATTAATCTGAAAGACATTTTATAATCAATACTATAAATTATTAATATTTTTGCTTTCTTTTTTAGGCATTAGTAGGAGGGGTAATTTATTGCCACGATGAACAAATAGAGATAAAATATGCTTGGGGATTAGGAACTTTCACCAACAATAATATTGGGTTCGAGGACAAATGAAGGAGAAAGAAATATACATATAACTGAATGAAAAATGAATTTAAACATGCACAGGTAAATGCACAAATATTTATGTGGTAAAACCTTGACAGGGTGTGAAGGAAACATCCACGGGGCAAGGGATTGGAAACTCTATTAATCAATAATGATTCTCCACAAGTTACAAGCCTCTCGGGCCATCCCAAATTAACATGGGCTACTTCGTTACATAACTGTCTCTTCAGTTAAAAACTAATGTCCAGTAAATTTCATTAATTAAAATTTGTTGTCATTATTTCAATAAACTCCACCTTGAAAACAATTTTCCTAATCCCTTGCCCATGCCCATTCATCATCTCTTTTGCAAGCCAAGAGAAGCAAGACACCATCTCAGCTTCTCTATTGTAACTAGCTTCGTGAATATATCTGCATGATTTTTCTGTGTACGGACCTTCTTGAGAACTACTTTGCCGCCTTCGATTACATGTCTCACAAAGTGATACCCTACATCAATGTGCTTGTTCTTGCTATGATAGTTTGGATTTGTAGCCAAATGAATAGCACTCTAACTATCACATAATATATTCACTTTCTCCTACGTCCTTCCAATCTCATCAAGCGGACCTTTTAACCAGACCGCCTCTTTACGAGCATCTGAAGTAATTATATACTCTGCTTCAGTAGTGGACAAAGCCACTGTCTCTTGAATCTTTGACATTCAGCTGATTTCTCCACCTACAAGATTAAAAACATAACCTGTAGTAGATCTCCTTTTGTCCAAATCACCTACATAATCAGCATCCACATATTTTCACACTGAACCTTCATGACCATCAAATTTGATGCAATGGTCACTTGTGCCTCTCAAATAATGAAGCACTCATTTCACTGGTCGCCAATGTTCTTCCCTTGGATTTTCCATGAACCTGCTGACAACTCCAACTGCATGTGAAATGTCAGGTCTTGTAGATACCATCGCATACATTAAGATGCCTACCACATTTTCATATGGTACACGAGACATATACTTATTTTCTTCATTAGTTCTAGAACTTAAATCCGAAGAAAGCTTAAAATGGGAAGCTAATGGAACATAAACAAGTTTCACAGTGTTCATACCAAACTTTTCAAGTACTTTCTCCACATACTTTAGTTGTGATAACCAAAGCTTACCATTCTTCCTATCTCTGTTATCTCCATTCCCAAGAAATGTTTTTCTGCTCCAAGATCCTTCATATCAAACTTCCTAGAGAGTTGAGCCTTTAACCTGTTGATTTCTTCCATGCTTTTGCTTGCAATAATCATATCATCAAGATACAACACCAAGATAATGAATATTCCATTGAAACTTTTGAAGTATACACAATGATCATACTCACTTCTAATAAAATTTTGTCTCACCACGAAGGAATCAAACTTCTTGTACCATTGCCTGGGCGACTGCCTCAGGCCATACAATGATTCCATGAGCTTGCAAACTAATCTTCTTCTGTGACCTTGTACAAAACCTTCTGGCTTATCCATATATATCTCTTCATCCAAATCACCATGAAGAAAGCTTGTTTTAACATCTAACTGTTCTAAATTAAGGTCAAGTAATGCAGTTACTGCTAACACAATACGAATAGAAACAAGTTTAATGACTGGTGAAAAAATTTAATGAAAATCAATACCTTGAACCTGAGAATACCCTTTTCAACCAGCCTCGTATTATATCTATCAATACTTCCATCAACTTTTCTTTTCAACTTGAAGACTAATTTTCACCCAACAACACTTCTCCCTTCAAGAAGTTCTACAAGATCCCAGGTATTATTCTTAGCTAAGGAATCCATTTCTTCTTCCATAGTTTTTTTCCATATCTCGCTATCTGCATCATCTATTGCTTCCTAATAACAAGAAGGTTCCCCATCTTCAGTAATCAACGCAAAATATGAAGCAAAATATTCATACCTTTTGGGTGTTTTTCTTTCCCTTGCAGACCTTCTTAGAGTGACTGGTTGCTGAATTTGTTCTGGAATTTCTCCAGTTTCCTTTGCTTCTTCAAATTTTTCATCGGAAGTCTCACCTTCTTTTTGAATTTCTAGAAAAGGTTTAGTCTCCAATTGAATTTGTTGATTTGGCGATACATGTTCCTATTCATCTTTTCCAACATTTGATTTTAGAAGAGAATATTTATCAAATGTTACATCTCTATTAATGACTATATTCTGTGAGAAGGATCCCACAACCTATATTCTTTCATTGCATAATCATACCCAACAAAGACATAACATTTCGATTTTGGATCTAACTTTGAACGTTGATTTCTAGGAATAATAGCATAGGCATCACAACCAAATATTTTCAAATGCGAATAATCACAAGACTGACCCGGCCAAACTTCTTCAGGAATTTTACAGTTTATGGAAATTGAAGTTAATCTGTTAACTAAATAGCAAGTAGTAGATATTGCTTCTGCCCACAACTCCTTTGGCGGGTTAGCATTGTTGATTATGCTTCTGGCTCTTTCCATAAGAGTATGATTCATATGTTCAGCAACGGCATTTTGCTGAGGAATATAAACAATAGTTTTATGTTTAACAATCCCTTCATCCTTACATAATTGTTCAAATTATAAAGAATTAAATTCATCACCATTGTCAGTTCTTAAACATTTAATTGACTTTCTTGTTTTATTTTCCACCATAGCTTTAAATTGTTTAAAAACATTGAATACATTAGCTTTATTTTTCAACATATAGACCCAAAATTTCTGGGAGAAATCATCAATAAATGTTAATAAATATAATGCACCTCCATAAGACATAGTAGGAGATGGTCCCCACAGATCAGAATGAATGTATTCTAAAAATTTTTTACTATTATGATTTCCGGTTTTGAACCTTTGTTTACATTGTTTTCCATACACGCAATGTTTACAAAAAACCAACTTCAAGGATTTCAAATCAGGAAGCAACTTGCGGTTCATCAGTACCTGAAGACCTCTCGCTTAGGTGACCTAACCGTTGATTCCATAAATGAGAACCTTCTTCTGCTTTTTTGATACAATTGTTGCTTCACTAACTTGAGTGCTTGCTTTGAGTCTGTACAGATTTCCAACCTTTTCAGCCTTCATAACAACCAAGGCTCCTTTTGAGACTTTCAACACTCCATTCTGACCTGTAAATTTATACCCATTCAAATCCAAAACTCCCAAATAAATCAAGTTTTTCTTTAGTTCAAGTACATGCCTAACATCAGATAATGTTTTAACTATATCATCATACATTTTTATTTTTACATTTCTCATCCCAACAGTCTGACAAGATGCATTATTTCACATAAACACAGAACTACCATTTACAAATTCATATGAAGTAAACCAACTTCTGTGTGGACTCATGTGATGAGAAGCACCAGAGTCTAACAACCAAATTTCAGCATCTTGAGAGGCATTACAAATAGGTAGAGCTTTAGTAGTTAAAACTTCATCAATCATACCTGAATCAACCTGATTTGCTTCCTTATTCTGGTTTTCTGACTCCTTCCATTTCCAATAGTCTTTCTTGAGGTGTCCAATTTTATTGCAGTACCAACACTTGGCTTTACACTTATTGTCGCCCTTTCATTTTGATCTGGAAGAACCCCTTGATTTTTCCCCTCTTTCCTTTGACCGAACTGTGGCTACCATGGCTTCTGGTGCATATGTTTCAATGTTGTATTTGCTTTGTACTTCTTCAGATAACAGAGCACCCACAACTAATTCAAATTTCAAAAATTCACCAGTGCTCAAACTGATTGAAGTTACGATGTGGTCCCATGAATTGGGCAAAGAACACAACAAGGTTATAGCCTTGTCTTCTTCCTGAATTTTAACTTCCATATATGACAGTTGGAAAATAAGGGTATTAAAAATATTCAAATGATCTGCAACTTTTGTACCCTCCTTCATTTGAAGACTATACAATTGTATTTTCAAATAAATTCTACTAGTCAATGATTTGGTCATATATAAAGTTTCCAATTTTCCCCACCAACCTTCAGTTGTACTCTCTTCAACGATATTAAAGAGAAATTTTTCTGCCAGGCATAACCTAATGGTATTGAGGGCTTGGGCATCCAAGTCCGCCCAATCTGAATCTGTCATGCTTGCAGGTTTTTTTTCTTTACCCCGTCTAATGCTTTGTGAAACCCTTGTTGCACCAGCTTCCCTGTGAAGTTATCCAACTCGAACTTTACATTCGTCATTTTGGTCATTCTTTCCTACTATAGTTTACTGGTTTTCCTTCTTTCTTAAGTTCCCAGTTATATTTCCAGCTAGGGTTTTCATATATTTCTGATCTTTCCCCTTCTTCGTTTCAGCTAGCTAGGGTTTTTTTTAAAATTCCCCTAAGTTCTATCAATTTTAATTTCTCCTGCTAAATGTTTTAAATTTCCTTTCTTTCAATCGGTCTTAAAAACAAATTGAGCCTTAATTTTTCTGAATGCAACAAAAATTTCAATCGTAACTTAGCTTAGAAAACACTAAAAATAAAATACCTTGGTCTTTTTAGACCCATTCTCCAGCCAATTTCATCTTCACGACCAGCAATAGAGTGCAACACTCTCTGCCTCTTCTCTCCATCAGTGGCAATGTTTTTAATTCTATGCAGCAAGCACTTATTCACTTTTTCTGAATGTGTTTACTTGGACAGCAGCACAACGTAGGTGGGGTTCTGGCTTTTTACTTCCATGTTTAACAATCATGCGACCCCTCCCTGCTTCGTCAATTTCTTAAAGATTTGCTTCCCTTTTTCGATGGGAATATGTTCTGCACGATGGGAATAGGCACATGACCTACCGCTCCCTTCTAAATGGCTGACAAGCGGCAAGCTCTTCTTAATTTGGCAGACAACGATCTTTTCTCTAGCATCAAGGTTATCAGATAGTGGCTCTTTCGCAGGAAAATGATAGCTCAGCGGTGTAAAACTTCTAAACGGCAGACAAGCGGCAGGCTCTTCTTAATTTGGCAAAAAACAACCTTTTCTCCAACATCAGGGTTATCAGACAGTGACTCTCTCGCAAGAAAATTACATCTCAGCGACACAAAGCTCCTCCTCTTCGAACAGTCTCACAGGAAAAAGATGGCTCAGTAGCGTAAAAAATGACGGATCCTCCTCTTCGAACAATCTCGCAGGCAAATAGCGGCTCAACACTTCTTTTGCCTCAACTTTTTTAAAAATCACTTCTCTATAGCGGACAGGACTGATGTTCTCTTCAAGACCACGATGACAGAATTTCTCATCGACCCAATCTTTCTCTGATACCACTTATTGGGTTCAAGAACAAATGAAGCAGATAGAAATATACATATAACTAAATGAAAAATGAATTTAAACACCCACAGGTAAATGAACAAATATTTACATTAATGAATGACCCTTTCAAAATTTAAATAAAATATTTAGTGAATAAAAAACCAATATTATTTATAATAAAAAATAAAGATAAATATACATTATTGATCAGTATAATTAAAAATACTATAATTTTTTTATCTTGGACTTTTGTGATCCATATTGATTATGAAATGTCTTTTGGATTAATCACAACATGACCTTTGTCTTGAGGATGAACCACATTAGATGGTTTGAAAGGTAGACCATAACTTCATGATGTGATTAATCTGAAAGACATTTCATAATCAATACTATAAATTATTAATATTTTTTCTTGTTTTTTTTTTAGGCATGAGTAGGAGGGGTAATTTATTGCCACAATGAACATATAGAGATAAAATATGCTTGGGGATTAGGAACTTCCACCAACAATAATATTGGGTTCAGGAACAAATGAAGGAGAAATAAATATACATATAACTGAATGAAAAATGAATTTAAACATGCACAGGTAAATGCACAAATATTTATGTGGTAAAACCTTGATAGGGTGTCAAGGAAGCCTCCAAAGGGCAAGGGATTAGAAACTCTATTAATCAATAATGATTCTCCACAAGTTACAAGCCTCTCGGTCCATCCCAATTTAACATGGGCTACTTTGTAACATAACTTCCTCTTCAGTTAAAACCGAATGTCAAATAAATTTCATTAATTACAATTAGTTGTCATTATTCCAACAAATAAAGTAGAAGAATTAGCTCTATGGAAAGGCTTGAAGTTAGCCATAGCTAAAGGTATACAACAATTAATTGTTTTTGCTTTACTATGTGTAATTTATTTCTTGTTGAACATGCAGTTGACACATGCCCCTTTTAAAATAAAATTAAAATATTTACTAAATAAAAATTCAATAATTACTATAATAAAAAACAAAAGCATTAAAGGCACTCATTATACAATTTAATATGAGGGAGATGTGTAATTCCTTATAAGCCGAGTTAAAATAAACTTAAACTATCAATTGCACCATATGTTGCAAAGGGAATGTCGTAAGGCGATAGTATATGGAAAAATAGTATGGATGAAGACATATGTGATATGCTACAATTTGAGTTGCAATATGTCAATTGAGGGAATGCTTAGCAGTTTCAACATTTTACTTACAACCCTTCAATTTGTTTTTGCTTCACTTGTTTTTTAGACCGTGTACATCCTCTCCCATGAATACTTCTAATGATTTCCTATGATTTCTTTCTCTTTAGTGAATTTTCTTACCAATGTACCAATTCAAATAACGAGAATGTCGAAGTGATATCAACAACTACCACTATTTTTTTATCTATAATTCTTAGTAAGAGGCTTTTGAGAATAACCAACAAAGCAGAGTGCCAACTTGTTTTTCCTTTGGATATTTCCTTCACCATTTTCAAGATTTCCAATCTACTTAACCTAAAACTTTAACAATCAACATAGACAATGATATTCTATTTTCTCCTCCACTGTACATTGTCATCGCTTCCTTACATGTTATTGGTTTACAAAACCCTTTAAGAGGTTTTTAAGAAACACACTAAGCCAAAGTGACCGCTACATGTTTTGGCTTAAAGTATTTCCTTGACAATATTCAAGGTTTGGAGTTGTCTTACTTTGAACTTTAAAAATCAACTTAGAAATTTATATTTCATTTGCTCCTCCCATGTACATTATGATTGTCAACTTGTAGTTTTTGTTTTAGGGGCCATACTGAATCTAAATGTTAGGTCCCTATATTACTAGTATAGTCCCTTATTGTTGTTAGTGTAACCCCCTTATTGTTATTATTGTACCCTTGTAACCCCCATAGTGTTATTAATGTGCCCTTAAATTATTATTGTTAGGTCAGCTAGGATTACATTGTGGCCCCATGGACTCCTATATATAGAAAGGAGGTATTTTAATTTGAATCATCCAAGAATTTTTCATTCATGTAATGTGTTGTCGATCCTAGAGATAGCCTTGAGTTGTGAAAGACCAGTGCCTAGGACATATTATACAACAAGGAGCATATGATATAATATGGGAAGTTATCAGAAAAAGGCTCTCATGCTATCTCTTGTAAATAGGAAGTTTAATTGGAATGGGACCAAAAATTTCAGAAACTTGACACAGGGAAAGCAATATTGCAGAGGCAAGGTGTGAAACTCTAATACAGATGTGCCAGACAATTCAAAGGCAGCTTACTGTAAAGAGGGTTGGGTTCTAAAATACCTCACAGAAATAAATAATCAAAAGGTGTTTACTACGTATGAAAGATGTAAGATAATACTAACTGTCATTTGAGATGATATCCAAGAACAAATATCAACATGTACTGGGCTTACAAAATTAAGAATCCATACATGACAATAGCATTTTAAAAATAACATCCCATAGAAGCTAATATAGCAGAATTATGGTTGAAGTGGAAAATGTTACAGTATATCACACCTGAGCCATATTTAAAGCGCTTGACAGGTTCTAGCATGAGTATCAACTAGGATAAATTCATACCAAAAACCCATGAGCCACTTGCATTCCAGAACATGATACAAGAAAAGTGGATGAAAACGAGATGAACAATTAAACTATCACATATAGGGGAGAGTTACAGACTGTGAAGCAAAAAGACTAGAGTTATCATTAAAGATGGAACTCCTCATCACTGAAACCCAACGGGCTCTTTGCATTCATATAAAAGTTCCACAAAATGCATACAAAATTCTCTCACAGCGTACTTTTCTGAAAATTTGGAACCCTTTACCATCTATTCTTGGGGATTTTTATAGGAGAAAAACCTGTGACAAGAGTGGATGATGAACATTAAATTGATTCATTAAGACAGCATGGAGGAAGCGTCCACACCCCTCCAACTTCATGGCACTGCATTGCTGTATTTATTTTATAGTATGGCTGAGGGGTCTTTGTCAGGTCGATATCTGACCTCTGATGTTTCTTTGGAGTCATTTCTAGTTGTAAGGCCCTCTGTTCTATCTTCTGAAGCAAGTAAGGTGACTGAAAGGTCTTCAGGTCTCCATGCTTCCATAACTGTGGTCCTGATAGTCTTTAAGAAGTTTCGGTCGGAGTAATTAACTATTTCTGGGCTCGAGGAGGCATGGAGACTGCTATAGGAAGGTGTACCTTCTGGAGAAAATGTGTTCTGCTGTTATGTAGCGCTGATATGACTTGTTGGTGCACTCTTTAGTCTTCAAACTGCGCCTTTATCCTTTGTGTTAGCCCCCTATGAAATTCTTGACAAGCAAGCTGGGGGCTAGTTTGCTCTGGAGCCTCCAAGGAATGCCTTCCCCTAAAAATTCATCCTCCTTGGAGTCTCTGTGTGCTGTGCCTAAAATGTAGTCCCTCTGCTGCCCCATTTCTCAAGAGGCCCATTACTGCCCTTTATACCTTTGCAAAATATCACCTTCCCCCTCTCCCTTTGTCAAACTCCCCTTTAATTCCCCCATTATCCCTTTAAGTCCTCTCTAAATCCTGTTTCTGCCCCTGCTTTGACCGTTCCCACCTTTCATTTCCCTATCGTTACCCCTTGTTGCCCCCAAAACGCATTAAAAATGAATTAAAATGGGAAATTCTACGTTTTTGGGCCTTAGCCCCCTTCCCCCATTAGCCCCCGCACCTTTTCCCATAAAACCTGGCGCCGGAACCCAAAGCTAAACCCTCCAGGCGCTTGGGCCCCTCCAAACCTTTCTCCGCGCGCAAAATCATCAAAAACCTTTGTAAACGCGCATTTATGGGTTTGATATATAATGCTGAATCAACGAATCTTCGTCGTCCGTTCATTTTTCGATCCAACGGTGCGAAGCCCGCCCGAAATGGTGGTCCCCCACACCCGCATGCGTCATACACCCTGAAACCACCTGTTTTCTCCGCACCACCATTGCGCGCAGGGCGGTTTTTCCCGGAGAACTAGCGATTCCACTCATCTCCTACCACGCGTCCTCCTGTACCATTCTGAAAACCGCCATTTCGCGCATTATCTCTTGGACGAAAGCCGGGCAGCGGAATCAATCACCGCCATCCGATCCTACGCGCTTAATCCAACGGTTTTCATCTCCCGAAGCTGCACACCATTTAACGCCTGTCGATCGTACCCGCGGGTCCTCCATCCGTCATCCTCCGCCGTTGATCTATCAGCGATCAACGGTCCAGATTCTTTCCCCGCCATTGACTGTTCCACGGTCTCCCGCCTTGCCCCATCACCCCGTCTCGCCACGTCAGTGTCCCATGTGTACACTCCGTACCCCTTCCCAGTCCATTACATAAAACCGGTTCATTTACGTGTTTTTCATGCATTTTTCATTCTGCAACATCCGCCAACCCTACCCGAGCAGTTTTTCACTATTTCTCTGCGATTTCTTTCGCCATTTCACCACCTGTACATCCATTTCGCCCGTCTACATCACCCGCCGCCCTCGTCCATAGATTTCTTCACAGTCTTCGTGTTTCCTGCAGGATTATAAAGAAAGAATGGCCGCCGCAATACATTTCTGTGCTACCAGGACAACTAAATCCGAGGAAGATCATCCACGGCGGCTGAATTTATGAACAGAGGCCCGGGAGGGTGGAGATGAGATGTTCATTAAAGGAAAAGAGTTCGAACTCTGTGGAAAATCTCCCATCACCATTAAACCCAAGCTAACCTGTCAGAGATGGAATTGAAGCAGTCGAGTGTTCCAGTAAAGAGCAAAAGGGAGGTTAAGGCACGCTAACAAAGCTCCAGAGCCTTAAATCAGTGTTTTCAAAGGAAGAACAGCAGATTACAGACCCCGAAAATCGGTCAAAGGATCCTGAAGCGCAGGCAAAAGACACCAGGAGTACTTCAGCCAAAAGATGTCAAGATCAAATCTGGAGCAGATCATTCTCTCACAAGGAAGGTGACAGAGATTAAATATACAGCATGTCAAGCAGAATGGGTTTCGGCCCTGCATTCATTGTTGTGTTTAAAGATACATTTAATTTTCACCTACTCCTTCAGTCGATCTTAGGTTCATCCTTTGCTATAAAGCATAGAAGGAAACATTGTAATGGTTGTTGATGAGAAATCAGTGGAACGCAAGTATTTTCCTCTTGAGACAAGTTCTCTGTGTATATTGTAAGATAGGCTGAGATTTGATGTATTCAGACTGAATGTTCAAGCTATGGGCTATGATGTACCTGATTAGTGTTGTTTTTAATATGACAAGCATGTTTCTTTGGATCCTGATCTAAAGTAGCTGGTGATGTTTTCCTTTCTCTGTATTTGTGATTGACTTGCTCTCATTTCATTATGTTTCTTCAGGATCGCATCAGAAGTTTGGCATAAGATTTACCCTTGATAGGTACCTTATGTTGCTGCTCTCCCAGCCTTTATGTTTTCTGCTTATATGTGTATCTGAATGTTGATTTAAATTGATTTAACCAGTGTAGTGGATGATATCGCCTGCTCTCTGATGTATGAATTGATGAAGTCTATGTTTAGATGTTCTTGGTAAGATTTAGCTGGAAGGTTTTGGAACACTGGGGATTAGTGTTAGCCCTGTCCACTAGGATCTTTGCACGATCAGCTAGTCTTTCTAAGTTCCCTTGTAATTACCTCTAATTCTGTCCAAGCAGGCTTGGAGTTAAATGACCTCTAGTATGATCTATAGACAGAGTTGGTTGGTCCTCCCCCTTTCATTTTCTGTCCTTAATGTCCCATTCCAAATATCTCCTTTAAGATCCAGATGTTCTAGATGACTAGCCCAACTGAAAGCTTGCACATTGATTACAAGTAAATCCTTTCTTGACTCTATAGCCCAATGGCTTTGATGTTCTTTGAGTTATCTATCTTTGCCTAGATTCCTTTTAGCTCATCCTTGTCTTATGCTGGACCTTCCTTTCCTGATTCCCTCCAACCAAACACAAACAATCAAACAAACAACTGTGAGCCTATAACTAGCCTAAAATCCATAACTTAGAACTTCAAAGACATAAACCTTTGACTACCATAGAGAGATCCCTCTCTGGACCTAGGAGGGCTAGATCCTAAGGTCCCAAAGTGGTTCTATGTTGTCTCATCTTTTGGTCCTGTTAACCTGGCCAAAACATGGGAACCCCAACACTTTGATCACGGGATTAGGTATTGAATTATACAATTAATAGGCCCAAATCCCTCTAATCTATTTCTGATGTTACCCTCGGCCGCTGCTGCAATGACCTCTCTGCGTTCGGAGTCACAATGACCGTGACTACAGAAAATAGAGTGAATTCATCACTCTTGTGAACCCTGCACAATACGATAAACTCATTGAGAAATCCAAGGAGTGGCGGAAGGAATGTTGTGAAGGCCTGTGGGAGTGGTGGCGGAATAGTGGAGAATAGTGGAAACTGTGAATGAATGGTGGAAGAATGATCTTTAGTGTTAAACACTAAGGTTTGGGCCTTTGAATCATGATACAAAGGGAAATACGCGAAAACATATGAAATGAGTTTGATGGTGGGACCCGACATGGGTGGAGGGCGATTAAACGTGAGTCGGTGGATCTGGGTTGAATGGACGGTCACGATTGGATTGGCGGATTGCAATCGGGGGAGGTAGCAGGTTTGACACATTGTGAACTCCTGATTGGCGATGGTGCGATTGAGTGCCAGCCGTCTGATCTGGGTCAAGATCAAAGGCGGGGATTGAATCGGCGGGGAGGAAGACTGGAGCGATGGGAGGGGATCGATGAGATCTAGGGCGTCAGATCTCCGAGAGATCAATGGCTAGGGTCAGATCGGAGGATCGCGATCAGGGGACGCAGATGGGGATGCATTGAAAACTTGCGATCGGTGATGCTTTGATTGTGCGATAGCCATCAGATCAGGGTGGTAGATCGACGGTCAGCAGGAAATCGAAGGGAGGAAAAGGGAGAAGCGATGGGTGTGATGCGATTAGCACCGGGCCATTGGATTAAAGGGAAATCGACGGCGAAGACCGAAGCGGAGGTTCACAGAACAAAGTTCCAATCGCATCGGAGAAAACCATTTAACAAAGAAATGTGCACATTTGATTGTTCCTATTGCGATATGCGACTATGGGCTTAGTGCTTGGTCTCGGCTCCCGGTCGCATGGTGGGGGAGTGGCTAAGGGGGCTAGCCGAAAGGGGCTTAAGCATGCCATATGTTAAAAAAGTGGGATTTTGGCCTATTTTTAGTGCGTTTTAAGGCCAAAAGAGGGAAACGGTAGAGAAAAAAGGGGCTATTAAACCAGTCAAAGGGTATTTGTAAGGTTTAAAAGGGGAAGATGGGATGATTTAGAGGTTTAATGAGGAATTAAGGAAGGGGGAAAATGGTGAGGAAGCAGAGGTTAAGTGGGAATGAAATAGGAGGGAAAAGGCCTTTTTGGGCATTCTTGTTCATAAACAGAGAGGCTTCAAAACTGGGAACAACGGTGAGGATTCCCCAAATTTCAAAAGCACAAGGAGGCTTCGAGGATGATGTGTTTTTAGAGGGAATGCATTCCTTGAAAGCTCAAAGATAGTTTGGCCCCCTGTTTTCTTGTCAAAAAATTAATAGGGGACTAACATGATCAACATTGGCTCCACCTGGGGACGACACGTTCATCCTTGGGCATGTCGAGAACTTCGTAGACCACCTACATCATCAATTTTTACAAACAGGAACAATAAACCTATTCTACTTCTACCCTTATTACTCCATGAGACTAGATTAAACTGTTGGTCTCACATTTTCTCTACCTAAACTACATCTGCTAGGATTAAACTGTCTAGCAGACTTCTTCTCTACATTCTAAAACGGAAATTAAAAAACAACCAAGCCAGGATTAGACTATCTGGCTTGCTGGACTTTGCAAAAATTAAAACAACTAACTACATGCTCACAGACTGAGCTTTATTGAGCTTTTCCTACCTACCCTACTCTAACTGGACTATTTACAAGTCTAGCTTACAAACATTGTCTTCCAATGCAACCATTCCATCAAGTGATCTCATGACTAGTCTGTTCTGCCCAGCTCCTTGAGCAGGCTGGATAGGCAGGGTTGTTCCCACTCTTTCTATTCTTCGTCAGCAGCTTCAAAAAATTTTCTTTTTGTCCGCAACATGCTACTCAAAAAGACCTTTGATCCTTCCTTAAATGTTTGCAGGAAATGAGCATAAGGATCATGAAAAGATACCTGGTTATGAATATTTGGTAGGCAGGCTTCAACCAGGATCTCTTCTTCTTCCATTGGATTGAGAAGAAGACTCTCTTGGGGTAGAGTGTCTCCTTCATCTTCTAAATTGGAGGACTCATCGTACATTGCTGTTGAGTCCTCTTGGAGCTCTGACATGTTTTTCGCTGCTGGAGAATTTGAGCTAATCAGGACCTCCATATATTCTGCCACAGGATCAATGAACACATGATGTACACTTTTTTCTTTCAGGCCTTCCATGACTGGTAGGTTGTCTTTATCCTAGGCCGCTTTGATTTCTGCATCTTCCACTGCGTTTTCAATGTGGCTCTTGAGAACCAGATCATCTTCTTCTTGTACTCCAAAAGGCAGTGAAATTTCTTCTTTCTTAGGGGGAGGGAGACTTTCCAAAAAGGCTCTCAGGTCTCTGAACTGATATAATTTTTCTTGTGAGTTCAGAAATTCGATCTCAGCTTCATATCTTTCAACCACCATTTCTAGAAATATTTTCTTAAGCACGGGTTTGAAACTTGAGCTGAGAAGAATAGCCCGTGGAAGGTCCTCCACTTTCAGTTCTGCCAAGCCATATGACATTACATCTTGACACTCTACTATGAAACTTGGATGCATTTCTGCAAACCGCTCAGAGTCTTCCATTGGTGATGTGGCTTGGTCTTTAGCATGGTTGATGTTGTACTACAACATGGTCTCCCAATAGAGTCTCGTGAAACCAAGATAATCAGCGGCCTACTGATCACCAGTGGAGTCTTTTAATCATTTAGGAACTGTGGAGTCGCCAAGGTGAAGGATCTACAACTCTCAACTCTTCATGCTCACCTTTCTGAAGAGTGAATAAAGATTTTTTCGAGGCCTAGGGATTTAACTTTTCTTAACTTCGTCCGCGGAAACGGCGCCAAAAATATGTTGTCGATCCTAGAGACAGCCTTGAGTTGTGAAAGACCAGTGCCTAGGACATCTTATACAGCAAGGAGCATATGATATAATATGGGAAGTTATCAGAAAAATGCTCTCATGCTATCTCTTGTAAACAGGAAGGTTAATTGGAATGGGACCAAAACTTTCAGAAACTTGACACAGGGAAAGCAATACTGCAGAGGCAAGGTGTGAAACTCTAATACAAATGTGTCAGACAATTCAAAGGCAGCTTACTGTAAAGAGGGTTGGGTTCTAAAATACCTCACAGAAATAAATAATCAGAAGGTGTTTACTGCGTATGAAATATGTAAGATAATACTAACTGTCATTGAGATGATATCCAAGAACAAATATCAACATGTAATGGGCTTACAAAATTAAGAATCCATACATGACAATAGTGTTTTAAAAATAACATCCCATAGAAGCTAATATAGCAGAAGTATGGTTGAAGTGGAAAATGGAATAGTATATAACGCTTGAGCCATATTTAAAGCACTTGACAGGTTCTAGCATGAGTATCAACTAGGATAAATTCATTCCAAAAACTCGTGAGCCAATCGCATTCCAGAACATGATACAAGAAAAGTGGATGAAAATGAGATGAACAATTAAACTATCACATATAGGGGAGAGTTACAGACTGTGAAGCACAAATACCAAAATCCTCATTAAATATGGAACTCCTCATCACTAAAACCCAACGGGCTCTTTGCATTCATATAAAATTTCCACGAAATGCATACAAAATTCTCTCACAGCGTATTTTTCTGAAAATATGGAACCCTTTACCATCTGTTCTTGGGGATTTTTATAGGAGAAAAACCCATGACAAGAGTGGATGATGAACATTAAATTGATTCATTAAGACAGTATGGAGGAAGCATCCACGCCCTTCCAGCTTCATGGCACTACATTGCTGTATTTATTTTATAGTATGGCTGAGGGGTCTTTGTCAGGTTGATATCTGACCTTTGATGTTTCTTTGGAGTCCTTTCTGGCTGTAAGGCCCTCTGTTCTATCTTCTGAAGCAAGTAAGGTGACTGAAAGGTCTTCAGGTCTCCATGCTTCCATAACTATGGTCCTAACAGTCTTTAATAAGTTTCTGTCGAAGTAATTAACTGTTTATGGGCTCGAGGAGGCATGGAAACTGTTGTAGGAAGGTGTACCTTCTAGAGAAAACACGTTCTGCTATTATGTAGCGCTGATATGACTTGCTGGTGCACTCTTTAGTCTTCAAACTGCGCCTTTATCCTTTGATCACAGGATTAGGTATTGAATTATGCAATTAATAGGCCTGAATCCCTCTAATCCGTTTCTGTTGTTACCCTCGGCCGCTGCTGCAATGACCTCTCTGCATTCGGAGTCACAATGACCGTGACTACGGAAAATAGAGTGAATTCATTAGTCCTATGAACCTTGCACAATACGATAAACTCATTAAGAAATCCAGGGAGTGGCAGAAGGAATGTTGTGAAGGCCTGTGGGAGCAGTGGAGAACAGTGGAAACTGTGAATGAATGGCGAAAGAATTATCTTTAGTGTTAAACACTAAGGTTTGGGCCTTTGAATCGTGATACAAAGGGAAATACGCGAAAACATATGAAATGAGTTTGATGGTGGGACCCGGAATGGGTGGAGGGCGATTAAACATGAGTTGGTGGATTTGGGTTGAATGGAAGGTCACGATTGGATCGCTGGATCGCAATCGGGGGAGGCAGTGGGTTTGACACATTGTGAACTTCCGATTGGTGACGGTGCGATTGAGCGCCAGCCGTCCGATCTGGGTCAAGATCAAAGGCGGGGATTGAATCGGTGGGGAGGAATATTGGAGCGATGGGAGGGGAGCGATGAGATCTGGGGCGTCAGATCTCCGAAAGATCAACGGCTAGGGTCAGATCGTAGGATCGCGATCGGGGGACGCGGAGGGGGATGCATTGAAAACTTGCGATCGGTGATGCTCCGATTGCGCGATAGTCGTCAGATCAGGGTGGTAGGTCGACAGTCGGCAGGCAATCGAAGGGAGGAAAGGGGAGAAGCAATGGGCGCGATGTGATTAGCGTCGGGCCGTTAGATTAAAGGGAAATCGACGGCGGAGACCGAAGCGGAGGTTCACAGAAAAAAGTTCCAATCGCATCGGAGAAAACCATTTAAAAAAGAAATGTGCACATTTGACTGTTCCGATTGCGATATGCGCCTATGGGCGTAGCTCTTGGTCTCGACTCCCAGTCACATGGTGGGGGAGTGGTTAAGGGGGCTGGCCGAAAGGGGCTTAAGCCTGCCATATGTTAAAAAAGTGGGATTTTGGCCTATTTTTAGAACATTTTAAGGCCAAAAGAGGGAAATGGTAGAGGAAAAAGGGGCTATTAAACTAGTCAAAGGGTATTTTTAAGGTTTAAAAGGGGAAGATGGGATGATTTAGAGGTTTAATGAGGAATTAAGGGAGGGGGAAATGGTGAGGAAGCAGAGGTTAAGTGGGAATGAAAAAGGAGGGAAAAGGCCTTTTTGCGCATTCTTTTTCACAAACAGAGAGGCTTCAAAACTGGGAACAGTGGTGAGGATTCCCCAAAGGTAAAAAGCACAAGGAGGCTTCGAGGATGATGTGTTTTTAGGGGGAATGCATTCCTTGAAAGCTCAAAGACAGTTCAGCCCCATGTTTGCTTGTCAAAAAATTAATAGGGGGCTAACATGATCAACATAATGTATTGGAGGTTGCCCCCTTAAAGTGGCTTATTTCTAAGGTGTTGATATCTCTTTTCTTCTCTTTTTGGAGTTGGTTTCACAACATTTGGTATCATAGTTTTGAGATTCTAGGGTTTCGCTACTCCAAACAAGTCATCGTGTAATTTTCGCTATAACTTTTTTTCTATGAAGGTTCAGAATCTGAAATTTTTATAGTGCGAAGCCAAAATCCTGAGGAACATCATCGCAACATTTCAGAGCTTGGTTCGCAATATTTTTGGAGATATGATCTGTGAAAATTAGGTCATTTTGCAGGCTCCTGAATTTAACCTAAACAGGTCATCGTGGTATTTTTGTAATAACTTTTTTTCTACAAAGGTTCAGAAGCTGAAATTTTTAGAGTGCGAATCCGCAATCCTAAGGAACATCGGCACAAAATTTTCAGATATTGGTTCACAATATTTTCGAAGAGATGATCTGTGGAAGTTATGGTTTTTTTAGGCTTATGAATTTCATCTCAAAGAGGTGATCGTGGGAAAATATTCATAACTCTCTCTCTGAGCATCGGATTGGAATGCTGTAAAAAGCGGTCACAAGTACACAGACTATATTTTTTTTTCTATCAATTTCAGAGCCAAAGGATGAAAAAATGACACATGGCAAGTCGTACAAGTTCACTCTACCGAACCAGTCCAAAATTGGGTCATTGTGGGAGATTGGAAATAACTTTGCCTTGAAGAATCCAATTCAGATCAGACCTGTAGCATTTGAAAGAAGATTCAAAGGGATACTACATGACTGAATTTCAGATATTGAGGATCCTCAATTATAGAGATAATTCAATTTCAATATCGAGCTCCTCAAAAGCAAGTAAAAGGTGTGTATTTTTTTTTCCAAATTGCATAAGTCTTGTTTGAAAAATCAAGCTGAATTGATTCCAAGGGCATATTGTAGAATAGATATTAGTATCGGATTATAAAATGGCCCCTAAAAATAATTCAACACCCATTAAGCCTTTAGAAAGCTCTACTATGACTCATGAAGACAAAGAATGGCAACATGACATATCAAAATTACAAGAGCAAGTGCAAAAAATTTCGCTCTCACAAAGAGCAACAATAAATGACATGGAATTTTTGAAGAAAGGCGTGGAAACTAAGATGGATGGTTTGAAGAAAGGCATGGAATCTAAGATGGATGGTTTGAAGAATGGCATGGAATCTAAGATAGATGGCATGGAAGCTGGCATGGAATCTAAGATGGATGGCATGGAATCTAAGATAGATGGCATGGAAGCTGGCATGGAATCTAAGATGGATGGCATGGAATCTAAGATAGATGGCATGGAAGCTAAGATCGATGAGAAAATGGAAAACATGAAGAATGATCTAAAAGCAGACATGGAAGGTTTGACAAAGTTGATACAAGAAATGTTTCCTAATGGTGAAAAGATAGTAGAGGAAACTCATGGTGAGAACAAAATAAATGTTAATCGTGATTTCATAAACTCTAATGTTGGCGGGAAGAACCACCATATTCCAAAAATGGATATGAGGAAGTTTGATGGAAATGATCCTGTAACATGGATACTACGGATGGAGCAATATTTTGATCTCCATAATGTGAAAAACACACAAAAGGTACGCATTGCAACTTTACATTTAGAACAAAATACATTTGTATGGTATCGATGGCTTTGCTCCCTTAAAAAAATTGTCACTTGGTCAATTTTTACGGAGGAAATGATAGCACATTATGAGGATACAAAGAGCAACACCTTCTTTAGCCAATTGATAAATCTCAAGCAAAAGGGTTTAGTGGGGGAGCACATTGAGGACTTCCAAAAATTGAATATAAGGGTAACTGATATTCCAGAGGAACACAGGATTGATCTCTTCATAGGTACTTTAAAGGATAACATCCAACATGAATTTTGCGTTTTGGAACCTGATTCATTGGAGAAGGCATTTAGATTGGCAAGAAAAATTGAATGTAAAATTATGGCAACAAGGAAGCCTACCACTCACTTCTATAAAGAGGGAAGTGTTGCTACTCCTAGATTTCCACAACCTACAAGGTTGACACCACAACAATTGGAAGAAAAAAGAGAAAAATGGCTTTGCTACAGTTGTGATAGAAAATACACTAAAGTTCATAAGTGTTCTTAGAAGAAATTATTTTACATAAATTGTGAAGAGGAAGAAGAAAATGAACAAGAAGAGGATATACACCAGGAACCAACCCAAGAAGAGGAAGAAATGAGTCCGACCATATCGTGTAATGCATTGGCAGGAATTACCACTCCTAAAACTCTCAAGATAGAAGGACATATCAAGAAGAAAAAGGTAATAGTGTTGATTGATTCTAGTAGTACCCATAATTTTATTCATTGTAAGGTAGCCAAGGAATTGAATTGTTTCCTATACCCAGCACCAAAATTTCAAGTGATGGTTGCAAATGGAGGAACTATAAATTGCTCTGGAAAATGCCATAATATCAAGCTAACCATGGGGGAATATGTATTGAATATTCCAATGCTTTCCATTCATATGGGAGGTGTTGATGTTGTACTAGGAGTACAATGGTTACAATCTTTGGGGATGGTAGCTTTTAATTTTCAAGAACTTTTCTTGAATTTTTTTCAGAAGGAAAGGAAGTCGAATTATAGGGTATTGCAGGGAAGCCAAGAAAGATAATAAGCTCTAATGTCATAGCAAAGCTTCTAAAGAAAGAACAACGAGGCATAATTGCACAATTATTCTCACTAGAAGTTCCAACATCAAAATCATCTATTTCTGCAGATCTCCAAAAAGTCTTGGACAATCATTCCAAGGTTTTTGAAACTCCAAAAGGACTCCCACCTATTCGTGATCATGATCATGCTATTCATTTGATTCCATGAAGTGTTCCTCCAAACATCAGGCCTTATAGATATCCTTATGTCCAAAAGAGCGAAATTGAACGTATCATTGCAGAAATGTTAGAGGCGGGTATAATTCAACCTAGTCAAACTTCTTTCTCTTCTCCTGTAGTATTGGTACACAAGAAGGATGGATCATGGCGCATGTGTCTGGATTATCGGGAGATCAATAAGCTCACCATTAAAGATAAATTTCCCATTCCTGTGATTGATGAATTATTGGATGAATTACATGGAGCAATTTATTTTACCAAATTGGATCTTCGTTCAGGGTATCATCAATTTAGAATGAAGACTGGAGATATTCTGAAAATAACATTTCGAACTCATGAGGGTCATTATGAATTTTTGGTCATGCCTTTTGGCCTTACCAATGCACCTTCTACATTTCAAGGGTTGATCAATTCCATTTTCAAACCCTTCCTTAGAAAATTTGTGCTAGTATTTTTTGATGATATACTAATCTACAGCAGGTCTTGGAAGGATCATGTTCAACATGTTGAAAGGGTGCTCAAACTTTTGCAGGAGAAACCATTATATGCAAAAACATCCAAATGTTTCTTTGGAGTACAAGAGGTGGAATATCTGGGTCATATTGTATCTCACGAGGGTGTTAAGGTAGACCCTAACAAAATTAAAGACATTAAGGAATGGAAAGTCCCCACAACCATAAAGAAGTTGCAAGGATTTCTCGGCTTAACAGGGTATTGCCAAAAGTTTGTTAAGAATTATGGGATAATAGCAGCACCTCTAACAACATTATTGAAGAAAGATGCATTTTCATGGACTCCTGAAGCAACTAAGGCCTTTGAACATCTTAAAGAGGCAATGTGCCTAGCACCAGTCTTAGCTACGCCAAAATTCACAAAAACCTTTATTGTGGAATATGATGCCTCAGGAAATGGAATTGGTGTTGTTTTAATGCAAGAAGGAATACGCATTGCTTTTGAAACTCTTCCAATCAAAGGAAAGTATTTACAAAAACCTATTTATGAGAAGGAAATGTTAGCAATATTGCATGCACTAAAGAAATGGAGAACTTACCTTATGGGAAGACACTTCAAGGTAAAAATTGATCATGATAGTCTTAAACACTTTTTGGAACAAAGTGTTGAAAATGCAGCAAGATGATGGAGCTTAGTGAAATGAAGTTGCCTTCACTAAGTGGGCCCGCAGGCAAATTTTGGCACAATGTCTATTTTTAGACATATGGAGCATGGTCCAGGGGTTGCAGTATGTTATTCTTGGAGTATTGGTCATGTTGGTAAAAATAGATGGACCTCTATTTTTAGACATATAGGTCGAAGTCTATTTTTAGACTGCCTATCCTAAAAATAGGGAAGTCAAATATTATTTACCCTTGATAATATTTGGACTCTAAACTTCAGTTTACTCTCTTGGAGCACTTCAGTTCGAGCTACAGAAGTGGCTCATGCATCTGACAGAGGAATTACGCTATTCCTAGGGGTTTGGTGAGCTCATGCATGGTTGACTTCAGTTAGGACTTCAGTGGCAGAAGTTTGGTGGAGTTGATGAGACAGTTGGTGGAGTTGAGTTCGGTTTAACTTAGTTGAACTAGTTGAGATTAGTTTAACTAGCTAATCAACTAGTAATGAGTGGAGTGAATTAAATATTATTTAATTCATTAATTAGTAACTCATTATTCAACTCAAGAACACATCAGTTCACTACAGTGCATGGACAGTTCAGTGGAGACCAGTGAAAGAGGTAGATGAAAGGGTGGAGTTAGCTATCAGTGGCGACATCAGTTGTGCATGAGATTTGCACCACACTTGGAGGAATTTCCCATGATGATTGCGTTGTCAAGCCAAGGAGATTCGAACCTTGGATCTCTCATTAGACCAGCCTTGATTGCGCAATAGAGGCAGGAAATTAGTGGATGTGTTTTGAACCTGTGACTTGTTCAAAACCAAGCTAGTTCGTGTGTAACTTCATGAGATAGTACTAAGTACTTGTGAGGAGTATTGTACTGAGTTTGTTACATGTTTTCTCCATTATAATATACACAATACCTGCGGGGTTTTCAGCTATAAGCTTTCCCCATACATACTGTGTTAATGTGTGTAATGATTTGATGTGTTATCGCTTGTTTTATTTCCGCATGTGTGATGATCTGAGTGGAAGAGATTATGTGTTGCATATGAATTTGAATTGATATGTGATCAGGATAATCTCGGTGAATAAATATCATTATTCAGCAAATTTCTACATGGTATCAGAGCTGTTGAAGCAAAGATTGATCATCACAGTGATTACAAACTTATTTCGGTAGACAGAGTCTGCATGCGGGCCAGGTAGCCTCTGGATCCATCCTTTCCTTTGAAAGGTGATATATCCAGTAAATGCCCCTGCAGTCGATCTCTGTGCTAGAAATAATTTTTTCTCACAGATCAAGAGCGATTGAGCTTTGAGTTGGAATTCGAATTTTGCAGCAGTTTTGTTTTCTTGGTGCCGGAGTTGAAAATGTCTTTCAACGGTTTGCGACTCGAATATTCTCTTGAAGGCAGTTCGAATTATGTTGCATGGAAGGATCGCATGGAAGCAGTATTAGAAGATAATGGTCTGAAGGAGTTCGTAGATACGGATGTCCAAAAGCCCACTGATCCTGCTGAAGTCGAAGTATGGCAAAAGAAGATGGCGAAATGTCAAAGGATCCTGTTGGAGGGCGTCAAGGATCATATTGTATCCAGCCTGCATGGAAAGGCTTCTCCATTTTTAATGTGGAAAGCTTTGACGGATCTATTCCAGAGTAAGAGTGACCAAAGGAAGCTGGCGCTCAAAGATAATCTCAGGAACATCAAGATGGAGAAAGGCGACGGTATCGCCAAATACCTCACGAAGTTCACTCAGTGCAGAGATGAGCTGGGAAGTGTGGGGGTGACTGTCGAAGACGAGGACATGGTCGACCTGGCTCTCCTTGGTCTTTCGAAGGCTTGGCACTCATATCAAGATAGTGTCAATGGTTGGGAGAAGCTGCCGGGATGGGAGCGCCTTTGGGCGGATCTCATGCAGGAGGAGATAAGGAGGACTACTTGAGATGGATCTTCATCAAAGGGAGCTGATGAAGAAAATTGCGCTTTGGTTGCCAAAGCAAAGAAGGGGAAGGGTAAGAAACCTTCTCATTCCGGTGCAAAGGGCAAGAAGCAGGATATGGCGAAAGTGAAGTGTTTTCACTGCCATGATCACGGACATTATGCTACCAATTGTCCGAAGAAGAAGAAAAACAAGCAAGCGGGAAGATCTGCAGATGGAGAGGCTTTGGCTTCGCAGTTCAAGCTTGACTTCTCACTGATCGCATGCTTGGTTTCAAGTGTGATGGGATCAGTGTGGTTCTTGGACAGCGGTGCGTCATTTCATATGACGAAAGATCGGGATTTGTTCTCAGATCTGGAGGACAAAGATCTGGGTGTGCACATCGAGATGGGCGATGATGGTAGATACAGTGCAACTGGTATCGATACCATATCCTTTCAGAGGGAGTCTGGTAAACCCTTCGTGTTGAAGGATGTCATGCATGTACCTGGATTGAAGAAGAACCTGATCTTAGTAGCGATGTTGGAAGATAAGGGGTATGATGTGGTCTTCAGCGAAGGAAAAGCCTTCCTACGCAGTAAGACTACTGGACAGACCCGGAAGATAGGGGTTCGAACCAAGAACCTTTATCAGTTGCAAGTAGATGGCTGCGCAGCAATGGCATGCAAGGCGAGAGAAGTGGTGAGCCGGGATGATGAGGGCGAACTGTGGCACAGGAGATTGGGCCACCTTCACCACGGAGCTTTGAAGATACTGCAGCAGATTTCTACTGGGCTTCCTAAGGGCACTCTTGCGCAGTTAGATCAGTGCAAGGGGTGTACTTTAGGGAAGTATGTGAAAGCCACCTTTCACGAGAAGGATAGTCGCGCCACGACGATCCTTGAGAGAGTTCACACAGACGTGTGTAGTCCTTTCTAACAATGTTATCGATGAAATAGGTAACCGCAATGTTACCTACTTTTTTTTGGTAGCATAAAAAGCACCCGATTTTGAAAAGTGGTGATGCAGAGATTGGGCCACCTTCACCACGGAGCTTTGAAGATACTGCAGCAGATTTCTACTGGGCTTCCTAAGGGCACTCTTGCGCAGTCAGATCAATGCAAGGGGTGTACCTTGGGGAAGTATGTGAAAGCCACCTTTCACGAGAAGGATAGTCATGCCACGACGATCCTTGAGAGAGTTCACACAGACGTGTGTGGTCCTTTCTCAGTTGCTTCGACAGCAAAGCACAAGTATTACGTGATCTTTGTTGATGATTTCTCTCGAAAGTGCTGGATCTTCTTCATGCAGAAGAAGAGCGATACATTCACGAAGTTCTGTGAGTTTAAAGCACTGGTCGAGAAGGAGTCGGGGAAGAAGGTGATTTCTCTAAGGAGTGATAATGGTGGTGAATTCATCTCGGCTGAATTCAAGGAGTTTTGCAGTGCAGAAGGGATTCAGAGAGAGCTCATCGCACCCCATAACCCACAGCAGAACGGGGTGGCTGAGCGGAAGAACAGAACGATCGTGGGTGCTGCACGAGCGATGTTGCATGATCAGGGCCTACCCCTTCACTTGTGGGCTGAGGCATGCAATACAGCAGTGTATGTGCAGAACCGTTGTCCTCACAAGGTTCTTGGCATGAGTACACCGGAGGAGGCTTATTCTGGTAAGAGACCTGACATTTCTCATTTGAGAATTTTTGGTTCACCTATCTACATGCATGTGACGAAGGATGCAAGAAGGAAGCTGGATCCGACCGCAGAGGTTGGAATATTTGTGGGGTACACTGATACACCTCACAACTATCGGGTGTATTTGTCAGACAGTCGCAAGACTGTTGTGCAACGGGATATCAAGTTTCAAGAGGAGAAAGCCATGCAGTGTTCGCTTGAGAGGGAGCTACACTTGCATGCAGATGAGGAGCTGTTAGTTCCTAAGGAGGAGCTTCCGGATGTGGATCAGCCACAAGAGGAAGTTCGGGAGGTGGAAGAAACCACCCAGGCAGCGCCAACCATCAGAGGGCGCATGCGCACTACAGAAGCTGAGCGACTGGCTCGGGATGCAGAGAAGGTTGTAGGACCACCTACGGCACAGCGCAGACAGAGACAGTCACCGGATCGGTACACTGGATACATGGCTCTTATGAGTCAATGTGTTGTGACAGAGCCATCCTCTTTTGAGGAAGCTGTGGAGGAACCCGCATGGGTTGATGCCATGATCGAAGAATATGATTCGATCATCGGGAACAGTGCATGGGAGATTGTCCCAAGACCGGTTGGGAAATCAGTTGTAGGTTCGCGATGGATCTACAAAGTGAAGCAGGCGGCTGACGGGAGTGTGGAGAAGTACCAGGCGAGATTTGTCGCCCGTGGCTTCTCACAGATCGAGGGGATTGACTATGAGGAGACTTTTGCACCTGTCGCAAGGTACTCTTCCATACGGACGATCCTTGCTCTCTCAGCGCAGATGGGGTGGCACATTCATCAGATGGATGTGAAGACTGCGTTCCTCAATGGAGTTATTGAGGAGGTGTACATAGAGCAGCCTGAAGGTTTCGAGATCTTCAGCAGTGAGTCGCATGTGTGCCGACTCAAGAGAGCACTGTACGGGCTGAAGCAAGCACCTCGTGCTTGGTACACTCGGATAGACAGCTACTTCACCGAGCTTGGATTCTCCAAGAGTGAGGCGGATCCTAACCTGTACCAGATTGTGGTGGAGGGGAAGCTGTTGATCATCGTATTGTATGTAGATGATCTGATTTTGACGGGTGATGAGCGGTTGATACTTTCATGCAAGGAGGATCTTGCACGAGAGTTTGAGATGAAGGACTTGGGCATCCTTCATTATTTCCTAGGATTGGAGATTTGGCAGCGCAGTGGAGGACTGTTTGTTTCTCAGGGCAAGTATGCCCGGGAGATTCTGGAGAGGTTCAACATGCAAGGCTACAAGCCTGTTGACACTCCTCTTCCTGGTAGTTGGAGGAAGGAGGATGCTACTTCAGCGGAGGTAGTGGATGCCACTGTCTATCGACAGTTGGTGGGGTCGCTTATGTATCTGGTCAATACACGACCCGATATATGCTATGCAGTTAACCAGCTTTCGCAAGCTATGGTTAAGCCTACCAAGCTCTTTTGGAAGGCAAGCAAGCATGTATTGCGTTATATTAGAGGCACATCGGGATATGGTCTATGGTACAGACAGGAGGATGGAGTGAAGCTTTCTGGCTTCACTGATGCAGATTGGGCAGGGAGCCCAACGGACTAGAAGAGCACATCTGGAGGAGTTTTCAGCATTGGGTCGACAGCAGTTTCCTGGTACAGCAGGAAGCAGAGATCCGTGGCACTCAGTTCAGCAGAGGCCGAGTACATGGTAGCTAGCTTGGCTGCATGCGAGGCTATTTGGATGAGGAAGATCCTCGCAGGTTTGTTCAGGTTGCATTTGGAGCCTACAGTGATCTACTGTGATAACCCGAGTTGCATTAAAATCTCAGCTAATCCAGTATTTCATGATAGGTCCAAACACATCGAAATCAGGTATCATCATATCAGAGATTGTGTTCAGCGGAGAATCATGATGCTTTCATATGTTCCCACGGAGGATCAGGATGCCTACATCCTGACGAAGGCGCTCACCAGGAGCAAGTTCGAATTCCACAGAGGCAGGATAGGGGTTGCAGATAATCCATATCTTGCTGAGAGGGAGTGTTGAAAATGCGGCATGAAAATGTAGCAAGATGATGGAGCTTAGTGAAATGAAGTCGCCTTCACTAAGTGGGCCCTTGGAGCTATTTTTGGCGCAAAGTCTATTTTTATACATATGGAGCATGGTCTAGGGGTTGCAGTATGTTATTCTTGGAGTATTGGTCATGTTGGTAGAAATAGATGGACCTCTATTTTTGGACCTATAGGTCGAAGTCTATTTTTAGACTGCCTATCCTAAAAATAGGGAAGTCAAATATTATTTACCCTTAATAATATTTGGACTCTAAACTTCAGTTTACTCTCTTGGAGCACTTCAATTGGAGCTACGGATGTGGCCCATGCAGCTGACAGAGGAATTACGCTATTCCTAGGGGTTTGGTGAGCTCATGCATGGTTGACTTCAGTTAGGACTTCAGTGGCAGAATTTTGGTGGAGTTGATGGGACAATTGGTGGAGCTGTGTTCGGTTTAACTTAGTTGAACTGGTTGAGATTAGTTTAACTAGCTAATCAACTAGTAATGAGTGGAGTGAATTAAATATTATTTAATTCACTAATTATTAACTCATGATTCAACTCAAGAACACATCAGTTCACTACAGTGCATGGACAGTTCAGTGAAGACCAGTGAAAGAGGTAGATGAAAGGGTTGAGATAGCTATCAGTTGTGACATTAGTTGTGCATGAGATTTGCACCACAATTGGAGGAAATTTCCCATGAGGATTGCGCTGTCAAGCCAAGGAGATTTGAACCTTGGATCTCTCATTAGACCAGCCTTGATTGCGCAATAGAGGCAGGCAATTAGTGGATGAGTTTTGAACCTGTGACTTGTTCAAAACTGAGCTAGTTTGTGTGTAACTTTATGAGATAGTACTGAGTACTTGTGAGGAGTATTGTGCTATGTACTGTTACATGTTCTCTCCATTATAATATACACAATAGCTGAGGGGTTTTCAGCTATAAGCTTTCCCCATACATATTGTGTAATGTGTGTGATGTTTTGATGATTGTTTGATCGCATACCGCTTGTTTTATTTCCGCATGTGTGATGATCTGAGTGGAAGAGATTATGTGTTGCATATGAATTCAAATTGATATGTGATCAGGATAATCTCGGTGGATAATTAATCACTATTCAACAAATTTCTGCCTGGTATCGGAGCTATTGAAGCAGAGATTGATCATCACAATGATTACAAACTTATTTCGGTAGACAGAGTCTACATGCGGGCCAGGTAGCCTCTGGATCGATCCTTTCCTTTGAAAGGTGATATATCCAGTAAATGCCCCTGCAGTCGATCTCTGTGCTAGAAATAATTTGTTCTCACAGATCAAGAGCGGTTGAGCTTTGAGTTGGAATTCGAATTTTGCAACAGTTTGTTTTCTTGGTGCCAGAGTTGAAAATGTCTTTCAACGGTTTGCGACTCGAATATGTGAGCGGTGTTTGGTCAATTTAGTGTGTCCTAAATTCGCATTTAATTTGTCAATCACAGGGAATCGTAAAGTTTGATGAAGTACGGCGCACTATATGTGCAAGATAACCTATTTCTTAACTTTTGTCGTTTTTGGTTTTCTAAGGTGAAATGGAAATTCTAAGATGAAAACAAGTTTGGTTATGTTTGTTCAAGGAAGTGATATCCCCTATAATGATTTACCAACTTGAAACTTTAAAAAGCAATTTGAAATTTACAATGACAAGACTTGAAGAGTGAAATGAAAATGTCTTCTTGAAATGAAAAGAGAGGGGAGAGATCTTTGCTAGTCTAGTAATCAAATAATATTATGAACATGAAAAACCTAAACTATTCTTGCCTTGATAACATAAAACTGCTTAAGGAAATTCAAAATTGCAACAAAATAAATCTAAATCAGATTACATCAATTTATCTTCTGACCCTTCATCATTAGTCCAGCTATGATTTTCGGAAGTAATCATAAACAATTTGAGTAACTGATATTTAATTTGCAGAAAGTAAACTAATACTAAACCATACACTCATGATTCAATCCCTCACCATCAGTCCAGTTGTGGCTTTCGGAGGCAACTGAAGATGTCATGCATGATTTAATATATCTAAATTTGCAGGAAGGAAACTAATATTAAACTACACATTTCACAATACAATCCCTCACCATCAGTCCAGCTGTGGCTTTCGGAGGCAAATGAAGATGCTATGAGCAGCTTAATATATCTAAATTTGCAGAAAAGAAACTAATACTAAACTACACATTTCATAATACAATCCCTCACCATCAGTCCAGCTGTGGCTTTCGGAGACAACTGAAGATGCTATGAGCAGCTTAATATATCTAAATTTGCAGAAAAGAAACTAATACTAAACTACACATTTCATAATACAATCCCTCACCATCAGTCCAGCTGTGGCTTTCGGAGGCAACTGAAGATGTTATGAGCAGCTTAATATATTTAAATTTAACTACTGAAGCAAATAAGCAAAACTGAAATGAACAAAGCAATACTGAAATTAAACAAAAACTATGAAAAGCAAATTAGCAGCAGAACAATGTTAGTTCCATGTCATTAGTCAAAAAGCTATGAAAATGCCCGGGCTGCCTATCTATAACCTGAAACAAGAACACTGATCAGTGATTAACAACATAAAACATGAAAGACAGAAATGAAATGGAAATTATGGAAGTTTATAAACAGAAATGAAACAAATGCAATGTATGAACATATGAATGGATTATGACACATTGATCTCTAAAGAAACAAAATTAAAATTATACACTAATGCACAAAACCTTAGCTGAGCAGGGGCCCTCTACACCAGCCTTGGCAACGGTCCTCAAATACGAATTAAGTTGGAAAACAGAGTCTTCTTATATTAAAAAGCAGTCATTACAGAATGGTGATGTTACGGCACAAGTGCAGCGTAATCACACTACAGAGCAGACTAATAAAAGATAACAGAGACTAATATTCACTAACATCGACTAACTCTATATGCGTATGCAAACGCATTATATATAACAACAAACTATAACTGTCTCCTAAAATTCATGCTGGTGGAGAGCACGTAGACCACTACGTCCACGGATATAGGAGCATGGCCGTGTTGGAAAGTAAATCTACGAGAGGTGGATGCTTGAATTCGACTCTGGAGCCCTGTACAGATGTCGATTTATCCTCCGCAGGCTTAGAAACGGCCGTATGAATCTTCATGTGACATGAAACAGAGTCCTGCCGACATGAGACTCCATGGTTGACTTCCATGTGGACGCCTTTGACCGCGGCTTCTTTGGATGAGTTTGCTTGAACCAATAGGACACGAACCATGTCCACGTCATTCCTGACCTGCCCATGTGGCTCGTTTTCCTTGTAGACACATGTAGCATAGAGTTTCACAAAATAGCTGCGGAAAGTTGCAGCAGCTGCGGAAAGTGGCAAGATTCCGCAGCTGAATGAACAAAATCTAGATCAAATAGCAAACACAAAAATATAATTAAAAACCATGTTAGATGCTCTTTTGCACATGATATTGACAATTCGGGAGGTTTAGGTGAGTGAAAAAGGTATAGAAAAGTGTATGGAAAAGATGCAGATTTGGGACTCAACATACCCCCACTGTGAAGGTGTTGCATGTCCTCATGCAACCAAAATTTTGATAATCTTTCTTCAGTTCATGTGCCTTGACACTTCAGCCAGCACATCCAATCCTCTCCTCTTCTTCCTTGGTGCTGCCAACATTCTGGGTTTCTTCATTAAGCACCTAAATTTGATATTAATGAGTGCTCTACTCATCTTCTGGCATTTCCTTTTCAGTTTCTTATTCTTCTTCTGCCATATTCCCAAATGTAGCATGGTATTATCATGGATGATTTTGTCCAATTTGCCTTGTTCTTTCAATGTTTCATTTTCATTTTTTATGTGCCTATTTAAAAGCTCCAGCTCAAAAATTTCCTGTTTTAGTGATTGAACTAAATCATCCTGCAATGTATGAGGCTGAATGGAAGAAGTACTTGGACCTGTGGCTGCCTTTTCCAAAGATTCTATATAGTCATATACTTCCTGTTGCTTGGGGTCTATTTCAGGTGTCATTTTTATTGGGTTGTCCCCATAATGCCGTGAAGGAGAGTTATTTTCAAAATCTGGCTGAGGAGGGCTTACATCAATATCTTGCTGAGAATAGGATGGAGTATGTTCAATGTATGATTGGGAATGAAATGAACCAGGTTCACTAACTGACTGAGATGGACTATGGTCAGTTGGGGACTGTTCAGATGTCTCCTCACCCAAATCAATGAAATGAGGACCCTTAATTTGTGTTTTCCTCAATTTCCCTTTAAGTCTGCTGCTTCTCCTCACACGCTGTGGTACACTACCCTTTTGTTTTTGTTTTCCTTTCTCTGCCTTCTTGGATATAGATGACTATTTTTGAAGATAAACTAATCTTTCAGATAGCACTTGATGATCTTCTTCTTCAGAAGAAGGAGTTTTATGTACAACCTCAATAGTTTCTTTCTCTTTTGGTGTTATTGGCTTCTTACCCTTGATTTCCTTCTTCTTCCTTTTTACCAGTCTCTCTTCCTTATCAGTTCTTTCCATAGTAGTAGTAGGAGTATTTTGGATTTCATCAATTATTCTTTTCCTCCTACTTCTTCTTGCTATGCTAGCTGCAGGAATTTCCTGAGTAGGAGTAATTTGGGTTTCAACATTTATTCTTTTTCTTCTACTCCTTCTTGTTGAACTACCTTCAGGAATTTCCTGAGGTTCCTCAAAGAAATTTCTAACTAGAAATTGTTCCCATGTGTCTTTTCTTTCCTTTAACTCCTTTTCAATCAGAATTTTTATAAGGCCGTGGTGATATAGATGGGGTTCTACATCTCCTAAGTGTTTCTGAACAGTCACAGCCATTTTCTTCAAGCTATTGAATAGAAAATATGGGAGATTGAGAGTTTGATTTTCTAGAAAATTCATCAATAGCCTGGTATGGTACATATACATGGACCCAAAATGACCTTCACATGTAATGAATTTCTGAACAACTAGCAGTAAAGTAGCCCATTCTTCTTTCAATGCATGCACAGGAATTCCTCTTTTAAAAATAGTTATGTCCATACCTTGGTTTCGTAAGATTGTCCTCCATGCTTCATCACTGATGCTTTTATTTTTAAACCAACGCTCACCCTCCTGAAGGAGTTCCGTGGCGGTTGCTATAGATGCTTCATTGACCACAAACTTAAGGTCTCCAATATCCGCTTCCAAGCCATCAAATGACCTTGCAAATGATTTCGTAACTTATTTGTGATAACCTCTGAATTTCTGGATAAAACGCAGCCATTTTTCTTTCTTCAATATCTCCCTTATTTGCGGATAACCCTCCATAAACTTCGGTCCTTCCGGTTCTGCTCTTAGCAATTTACCCATTTCTCTTTTCTGCTCTTCACAAATTTGCCTGCGTGAGGGTTCAAGCGGAAGTAGAACGGTTGAATGCACAGGAACGAGCACAATGGCTGTGGGAATGTTTCATAAAATGGGAATGAGCACCATAAACGGAATGGAGTGAGACTGTGGGTAGATATCCAGGAGTGAGAATGAGCACAAGGAACGAAATGGAGTGAGACAGAACAGAGTGGGGTTTCATAAACACGGCAGAGACACGACATTCGTCAGCGTTTTGAATTTTGGTGGCTGCATAATAAATATGAGCACGTTTTAACAACGGTTATGGATTTATGCGGCTGTAAGAGTCCTTGGTCAAATCAAATACATCTCATTGTCTCCGGTGGGATATTGGAACATGAGTGAAAATTGGAATTTTAATGATGAAACCGTTTGTGAATGAATGCAAGAGGATAATATGGAGATCGTGAAAGGTTACGGAACTATCAATATAATCATTGCACGTAATGGATAGAGCTCATGGTTCAGAACTATATAAAAATGTGTTTTTCAATGCTATTTGAAATAAATTTTATTCATACCTTTGGAATCTTTGCCTTTTCCCTTGGTCTTCAACTGATTGATCTCCATTGGTGTCTTGAATGCTCCATGTCTTCATTTTTGATCCTCTCACCTGCATTTTATTTTATAATTATGGAAATAACATCTGACTGTACATTCTCTTTGAAAACAGAGTAGTAGCTGCGGAATCTTCTTTTGGCTGCGGAAACAGATGTCAGCTGCGGAAACTGACACATCTATTACTTGGATGAATAGAAATGAACAAATGACAAATGACCAGATGGAAATGGTCATGAAAAAGATTTTTATTGATGGAATGGAATGAAATGAAGTGGAATGAAGTGAAATGAAATGAAATGAAATGGAATGAAGTGGAATGAAATGGAGTGGGTGGTGACAAATCTTGCGAAATGAAAGAGAGATTTTTTTTTTATTTTTTTTTGGAAAAAAATATAGAGTGTCAGTGTTCCTAATTTTCACCCTATATTTTTACGTATAAGGGTCGCAATCAATGATTGGTTTTTCGGAGCTTATACCATTTTTTTATTTTTTTATATTATTATTTTTTATGCGAAAAGAACAAAAAGCTAGGGTCAGGTGGAGAAGAAGAATTCTTACTGTACCCGGCTGATTGCTGAAACTTTCTTGAAACATTTTGACAAAATCCTCTTTTGAGAGTGGCTTATGATAAACTTTCAATCTATGGCCATTCACAATAAGAGGAGTTTGAAATTCATCAATGGTCTTGATTCTTACTGACTCCATTGCTAAAGATCTTGTCAATCTCATATGGCCCAAGCCAATGAGTACGAAATTTTCCTTGAAAATATTTAAACTTGGAATCAAATAACAATGCCCAATCCCCTTCTTGAAACTTCTTTTCTTTGATATACTTGTCATGCCATTTAGCTCTTTGATATTGAACTAGATCAGTTCTTAGAATTGCTTCTTGTACGATCTCATCTAGCTCATTCAAGCTGCTCCATTCTATGCTTTTGGGCTTACGATAAGTCCATCCCCAACTGAGCGCTATCTTGAAGGCCTTGACTTGGAACTCAATGGGGGAGCAAAGACTTCTTTCCCATAAACAAGTTCATAGGGAGAATTTCCCGTTGTATTTCTCCATGTAGTTCTGTAGGCCCACAAGGCTTCAGGAAGCCTTTCTACCCAATCTCTTCTATGTAGATGAACAGTTTTGGTGATGATACTTTCAAGAACTTTGTTTGTAGACTCCACTTGACCATTTTCTTGCGGATGGTAAGGAGTAGATCTTCTGTTCTTGATTTTGTATTCTTCCATCAATTTCTCCACCAAGTTGGATGTGAATTGGCTTCCTTGATCTGTCACAATTTCTCTTGGAACACCAAAGCGAGTAAAAATATCCTCATAAAGAAAATGAACAACTGAATTTTCAGTAGCAGATACTAATGCTTTAGCTTCTACCCATTTAGTAACATAATCAGTACAAACCAATATATACTTTTTTTGCTTAGATGGTGGATTAATAGGTCCAATGAAATCTAAAGCCCATTTTTCAAAGGGTTCAATGAGTACCTGTGTTTGCAATGGCATTTCATTTGAAAGGGTAGGTTTCCTTACTCTTTGGCAGCTATCACACCTTTTGACATATTGTTTTGCATCTTTGAAGAGAGAAGGCCAATAATATCCCAAGGAAAGGATTTTATAGGCCGTCCTTTTGTCCGCAAAGTGTCCGCCGCATGGTTCATCATGACATGCCTTAAGAATATCGGGCATTTCATCTTCCCTGACACATCTTCTGATCACAAGATCTGGCCCTGTTTTAAACAATTCGTTAGAAATCCATGAATATTTTGAACTCTCCTGAATAATTTTCGTTTTTCACTTGGAAATAAATGTGAAGGTAGTTTCCCTGTAACCAAATAGTTAGCAATATCTGCATACCAAGGGGTCTTAATAGTTACTGCAAACAAGTATTCATCGGGAAACTTATCTTCTACAGGAGAATCTTCTTTAGTATTCTGAATCCTAGACAAGAAATCAGCTACTGTATTCTGTTTTCCTGGTCTATCCAACACAGTAATATTGAATTCTTGCAAAAGTAAAAGCCATCTTGTCACTCTGCCATTAGTAACAGGTTTGTTCATTAAATATCTAATTGCAGAATGGTCGGTATGAATAAAAGTTTCATAGCCTGTTATGTAATGTCTAAACTTATTAATTGCATGAACAACAGCTAAAAACTCTTTTTCAGTCACAGTATAATTCAACTCTGTGGGAGTCAAATTTTTACTGGTATAATAAATGGCATAAAGAACTAAATCTTTTTGACCCAACACAGCTCCTAGAGCTGTATCTGAAGCATCCGTAGAAATATGGAAAGGGAGTTTCCAATTTGGTCCTCTCAAGATAGGTGCTTCAGATATTTTTGTTTTCAAAGTTTCAAAAGTTGATTGACAATCAGGATCCCATTTAAATTCACAGTCTTTTGTAAGCAATTTGAAGAGTGGAGATGCTATTTTAGTGAAGTTTTCTATAAATCTTCTATAGTAACCGGTAAATCCTAGAAAAATTCTAACATCTCTTTGACAATTTGGAATAGGCAACTTGGAGATGACTTCAACTTTTGATCTATCAACCTTAATCCCATCTCCTGAAATATGATGTCCTAAAACAATCCCTTCAGTAAACATCATAAAGCATTTTCATGGCTTAATGAAAGGTTTGTTTCTTTACATCTTATAAGAACTTTTTCCAAATTTTCTAATGCCTCTTCAAATGAATTACCATAAACTGTAAAATCATCCATATAAACCTCTACACAATCATGGATTAGATCAGAAAAAATTCCTAGTACCGCTCTTTGGAATGTTGCAGGTGCATTACATAACCCAAAAGGAAGTACTCGGTAGGCAAAAGTTCCCCATGGACAAGTAAATGTGGTCTTATCTTGATCTTCAGGTGCTACCTGAATTTGATTATAGCCACTAAAACCATCCAAAAATGAAAAGTACTTTTTACTTTCTAATGTATCTAATACTTGATCGATAAAAGGAAAAGGAAAGTGATCCTTCAAGGTTGCTTTGTTCAATTCCCTATAATAAATGCATACCCTCCATTTACCATTCTTTTTAGGTACTATAACCAGAGGAGAAACCCATCGGCTATCTGAAATTGGATAAATGAAGTTTACATTGAGTAGTTTTTGGAGCTCTTCTTTCACTATCTTCCTAAGATTTGGATTCATCCTTCTTTGAGGTTGTCTGATTGGTCTACTGTTTTCCTCAATATAGATATGATGGATGCAAGTCTTAGGATCAATACCTTTCATGTCGGTATACTCCCATGCAAATGCAGTAGAATGTTTTTGCAAGATTTTGGTTAGTTCTTCTTGTTGTGACTTTTCCAACTGTTTGTTAATATTCAATGTTTTTTCTGGAAAAATCTCAATGGTAGAACTACCAAACTCTTCCATAGAGTAAAGAGACATTTGTCTTGATGATAAATATTCTATGTCAGATTCCAACTAAAATTGTGTGGGGTCATATTCTGAAGATGTCTCAAAATTTTCTAATGTGTTCAGAATTTGACTATCCTCACTGATTTGAGAAATGGTAAAGACAGGTTGTATAGTGTCCTCATCATCAACCCATTCATTGTCTCCTACTTCTGTGATTGCTTTTGCTGGAGGATACAAATTGAATTTCTTTGTCGAATTACCATTAGAAATGTACATATCCCCATATCTACAACTAATAAAAGCATCAGCTGTGGCTAGCCAAGGTCTTCCTAAGATAAGTGGGTGCCCTCCTAGATTACTCTTGGGAGTCAAAATCATAAAATCTACTGGATATTCCCAAGAATCTAAGGAAACTGAAATATCTTCTAATACACCATCTGGTTTAATAATTGATCGATCTGCAAGTTGCAGTAAAGTAGGTGTAAAAAGAAGGTTAGGAAGTTTTAGCTGGTCCATAGTCTATCTACTCATAATGTTAATAGCAGCCCCTAAGTCAATCAATGTATTTGGAATTTCTATCCCATTTATATGTGTCTTGACAATTGGACTTCCTGGATCTACATACTTCTGCATGGTAATTTTTCCCATCATAATATCTGCAATTTTTCCTACCAGGTGGATTCTTCTTGTGTCTTTTAGTTTCCTTCCTGGTCTTTTGAAACTCAACTCCTTTATTGTTTTTGCTAGAATAGGAATCTCTCGAATGGCTTGTAACAAGGGAGTCTTGATACAAACATTCTTCAATTCATCTAGAAAATCATAGTTAGGCAACAAGATTTGTTTTTCCACCCCCTTGTCAATTTGTAGTCTTTCGGGAAAAGGAGGTGTAGATGAAGATGCAGGTTGCTCAACTATAGGAGTTGTGGGTGTTAACTTTTCTTTTTCTTTTTGAATATATGAGTTTTGAAGAGATTCTTCCTCAGAACCCTTATTGGTTTCAAGAGAGTCCTCCTCAGAGGTATCTTGCTCTTGAATATCTATAGAAGGTTTTTCTAAAACTCTACCAGATCTGAGTTGTACATTGTTGAGAGGAACAATCATATAGGTAGGAAATTGTTGTCCTTCTACCATGTAAGTATTCTGAGGATTCTTATTGTTAGGATTTGGCAATGGCTGAGCTGGAAGTTGATTTGTCTTTTTTTGGTATGGGAGCATGAGTTGAGGATTTGGATTTTGTTGAGAAGGTTGTTGTTGTGAAAATGGCAATGAAAGTTGTGGATTTGAATTTGGAAGTTGTGGAGCTTGTTGATTTTGAAAAGATGGAGGATATTGATAAAATTGAGCAAATATCCCATAAGGATTTTGCATCCCTTGTACCCATGGCTGATATGGATTTTGATGTTGGGGCCAAGGTTGTTGCCAAGGATTCCAATTTGGTGGGGTTTGAAGATACATAGGGTTGTTAAACCCTTGAGTTTTTTGTCCTTGCCAAGGTCTTCTTGCAACAAAACAGAGAGATTCTACTGAATTTGGATCTTCTTCAAAAATAGCTTTGAGTCCAAGAATTGAAGGACAATCCTTGATCTCATGATTCTCTGAGCAAATCATACATGTTTCTACAACTTTTGCATCCAAGGGACATTCCCTTAAAGCATGTTTCTTCCTACATTTCAGACAAAAGATGGCTAAGGCATCTGTTTCTGCTTTCTGTTTGTTTTGGATTTTAAGGGTGTCTAGTTGTTCACTAAGGCTCCCTAAGATATCAGTTTTGAACTCATCAAGCATATTACCAATCTCTGCCCTACTTACTGATCCAGTTGCAGATTTGTTAGCCCTAATAAAAGAAGGATCCCTAGGCCCTTTTCCTGTTTTAGATTTTCCTCTTGAGAGATGGACACATAGTTCTATTATGTCACGAAGTGGAAGTTGAGAAATGTCTCCTTTCCCCATCATGTTTAAAATATCTATCCATTCATCTCTAATGGCTTTTAATATGAGGGCTTTCAAGGTTTCATCATCTAAGTTGCTCATATTTGCTCTTTTCAAGTTGTATTGAAATCTTTCAAGTAAATCTTCCAAGTTTTCGTCTTCTTTTTGCATCATTTTGAATACCTCATCCTTGTGATTGGTGGGCATACAATAGTCCAAGTATCTATCCAAAAAATTTTGTTTCATATCATTCCAAGTCCTAATAGATTGAGTAGCTAATCCCATGAACCATTTCAAAGCAACTCCCTTCAAAGTTGAAGGAAACAGTTTGAGTTTTTGAGAGTCTTCCATATAGTCATAGGTTCGGCACACGACTTCAAACTCAAACAGAAATGTTTCAGGATCCTCACTTCGCAATCCATAAAAGTTAGGAAGGACAGATGGTGAGATATTTTTCATTGTTGTATTAGTTTCCTCATCAACTATAGGGAATCCAAACAAGTTGTCTCCTTCCCTATTTCTTCCATTATTTCCTTCACCATTGTTGTCTCCATTGTTTCCTCCTCTTCTACCTCTACCTCCAAATCCATCTATTATTTCCTCTGCCATGATAGTTTCTTTAGAGTTCTTAAAGTCCTCTAGTTCTTCTATCAAGGGAGGATGAGAGAGAGTCTCTTTGTTTTCTAAATGGGATTTAGTAGGTGGTATAGGAGAATCCTCTAATTCAGTTGCTCCTTGAATTCCAAAAATCTTAAGGCTAGGGGTAGATGGTGGTGATTCTTGTCTATGCCTTGAAGAAGATGGAGTTGTGAAAATCGAACTCTTGGCTTTAGCTATAAACCGTCCCCTAGAATCTCTTGCTCTATGCATGTCATTTTTATTTTTTTTTATTTTTTAAAAATTTGGGCTAATAATTCTCTTTCTGATCTTCCAAGTCACACTAGGTGCAAGAAGAGAGCATACTTAAGAATTTACTAAACCAATAACTCTCTTTTCTGATCCTCCAGATCACACGGTGCAAGAGGAGAGCATACTTCAAGAAGTTATCAAGTTTTCCCTTCTTTTGTTATTTTGTTTTTTTTTAAGAAATTGGCTACCTAGTTACACTTCCCCGGCAACGGCGCCAAAATGTTTGGTCAATTTAGTGTGTCCTAAATTGCTACATTTAATTTGTCAATCCAAGATTCGTAAGCTGACGAAGTGTGGCGCACTATATGTGCAAGATAACCTATCTCTTACTTTTTTTTGTCGTTTTTGGATTTTTGTGAAATTCTAAAAGAAAAGTATGGAGATAAATATTCAAGACAACAATGTCTTTCTAATGATTTTCCAAACTTCAAAAGAATTTTAAAAACACACAATGACAAAATTAATTCTTCAAAGAAAATGAAATTGCATCACTACTCTAGTCAAACAAACAATGAACTACTGATCATGAAACTCATTATTCTTGCTACTGTTCAAACATAAAAGAAACTATGCTGAAAGAAATCCAAAAGTTGCAACAAAGTAAATCTAAATCAAATTACATCAACTTATCTTCTGATCCCTCATCATTAGTCCAGCTATGAATTTCGGAGGTAACCATAAACAACTTGAGTAACCTGATATCTAACTTGCAGAAAATAAACTAATATCAAACTACACATTCATGATTCAATCCCTCACCATCAGTCCAGCTGTGGCTTTCGGAGGTAACTCAAGATGTCATGAGCAATTTAATATTTCTAACTTGCAGAAAGTAAACTAATATCAAACTACACATTCATAATTCAATCCCTCACTATCAATCCAGCTGTGGCTTTCGGAGGTAACTGAAGATGTCATGAGCAATTTAATATCTAAATCTAACTTCTGAAACAAATGTATTGCAAGATTGAAATAAACAAAGCGATGCGAAATTAAACGAAACTAAGAAAAGTAAATTACTTGTGAACAATATTAATTCCATGTCATTAGTCAAAAGTATACAAATGCCCAGTACCTTTATTTATAACTACCTGAAACAAGAACATCGATCAGTTAACAATAACATAAAACATGAAAGATTATGAATGACAAGGTAAAGCACTGAAAGATTATAAACGAAATGAAGCATATATACCATGAAAGATGCAATGTATAAACACATGTAGATGAATTATAGCCTGATGAGCTTAAAGAAATAAAACAAGAAACTATACAATAATGCACAAAACCTCAGCGTGTGCAGGGGCCCTCTACACCAGCCTTGGCAACAGACTTCAAGTACGAATTACGCTTGGAAACAGAGTCTTCTTATATATTAAAATGCAGTCATAACAGAAAGGTTATATTACGGCACAGTGGCAACGTAATTACATTACAGAGCTATCTGGAAGCTAATGGATACTAATAAAAACTAACTCTTATGCGTATGCAAACGTGTTAGTTATACTAAAGGTGATATAACTAATTTCCTAAAGTTTATGCTGATAGAGAACACGTAAGCCATTACGTCCAGAGATCTAGGATCATGGCCGCGTTGAGGAGTAAATCTATGAAGAGTGGATGTTTGAATTCGGCTTATGGAGCCATGTACAGGTGTTGATTTGTCTCTCGCAGTTCAGAAACGGCCATATAAATCTCCACGTGACGAGAAACAGAGTCCTGTCACCGTGGGACTCTACGGTTGACTTCCACTTGGCCACCTTTGACCACAACCTCCCTAGATGAATTTGCCTGAGCCAATAGGACACGATCCATGTCCACATCATTTCTGACTTGCCCATGTGGCTCGTTTTACCTGAAGACACCTGTAACATGGAGTTTCACAAAATGGCTGCGAAAAGTTGCAGCCGCTGCGGAAAGTGGCAAGATTCCGCAGCGAAATGAGAAAAATCTAAATCAAACAGCAGACACAAAAATATAGTTAAAAACCATTTTAGATGCTCTTTTGCAATTAATATACAATGATATTGACAACTTGGGAGGTTCAGGTGAATGAAAAAGGTCTAGGAAGATGTATAAGAACAATGCAGATTTGAGACTCAACAGTCGGCACAGCATACATATGGATCATTCATGTAGCTCCACATGGACTACCTCACCGTGGAGTCACGCGAAAGAAAATATGGGGGAGGGTGCAACACTAGGACTTCCCAGGAGGTCACCCATCCTAGTACTACTCTAGTCGAAGTGCACTTAACTGCGAAGTTCTGATAGGATCTGGTGCATTAACGTTGGTGTGATCGTACCCGCAAGGATCTCGCCCCTCCCCCTCTTCAAGGGAGACCGTTGAGCCACAAGGAGGGTGTGCGGCCCATCCATGGCCCTCGATCAGAAGCAGTCTGGCACAATGTTTTCTCCCCTCACCTCGGCGTAGCCGCCTCGACCTCTTCCCCGATCTGCCAATGCCTGAAATAGAGGAAGCAGAATAAGGAAAAGGTGTAAGTTCTGAGGCCACCAGCGGCACTGTGTAGAGATAGCCCATGGCTTTCTGGCGCTCCTCTACATTCAAGACACCCACTCGGAATTTCTACCCTCGGGTGAGTCCATAGCTACTCTGCCCCCTCCGCCGCCCGCCTGAAAAGGCCTGGAGACAACCAAGACATTCGACACGGCATACGTACGAATCATTCATGCAGCTCCGCGTGTACTACCTCACCGTGGAGCTACGCGAAAGAAAAAATGGGGGAGGGTGCAACTTTGGGACTTCTCGAGAGGTCACCCATCCCAGTACTACTCCAACCCAAGCACACTTAACTATGAAGTTTTGATGGGATCTGGTGCATTAATGCTAGTATGATCACACCTGCAAGGATCATGCCCCCTCCCCCTCTTCAATGAGCGCAGCACAAAAAGGGAGAGTGTGCAACACTAGAACTTCCCGGGAGGTCACCCATACTACTCTAGCCCAAGTGCGCTTAAATGTGGATTTTTGATGGGATTCGATGCATTAACGCTGGTATGATTGCACCAGCAAGGATCTCGCCCCCTCCCCATCTTCAACTGGCACCACACAAAAAGGGGGAGGGTGCAACACTAGGACTTCCTGGGAGGTCACCCATCCCAATACTTCTCTGGCCCAAGCGCGCTTTACTGCGAAGTTCTGATGGGATCTGGTGCATTAACGCTGGTATGATCGCACCCCCAAGGATCTCCCCCCCTCCCCCTCTTCAAGGGAGACCGCTAAGCCATGGGGAGGGCGTGCGTCCCATCCATGGCCCACGATCCAAAGCGGTATGGCACGATGTTTTCTCCCCTCCCCCTGGCACAACCGCCTCGACGTCTTCCCCAATCTGCCAACATCTGAACCAGAAGAAGGAAAAGGGGTAAGTTCTGTGGCCACCGGCAGCACTGCATAGAGCTTGCCTGTGGCTTTCTGGCACTTCTCCACATTCAAGACACCCACTTGGCACTTCCGCCCTCAGGCGAGTCCACCGCTACTCTACTGATGGCTTTTATTTGGGCCAATTATAAAACAAAGATCAGAAGCTTTAAAATGTGCAGAGGCGGTGAGGATGAACAGAGAATGAACCCACAAGACACAGGCTTAAGATATTTAAGAATCTGTCCCTCAATGACATTAGAGGAAGCAGATATGAATGAGATGTGGGAAAAAAGAGAGGTTCGTAGAGCACAAATTAAGGGAGTGTGGCAAGCTTAATACATGAGCGTTATGTAACACGAATCCATGAATAAAATTGCAGACTACCATCAGCTACATTACACTGAACTTCAAAGAAAAATAGTATGACATATGATTATACATAAAAAGAGATTACTGATCACAGAGGAAAACAGATACATACTACTCATTACTCCATCTGGAATCCAAATAATAGCGCTATATTATATTAAGTCCAAACAACTCTCCCAAATATGTATCTCAGAGTACAGGGAGCACAATCATAAAAAACTACAGCAAAATGCTTCCAAAATTCCAGAACCACACTTTCATCTTACAACTTACTATATATAGATTTTTCCCTGGGGGGTCTGTTATCACAAAATCATACCTGATAGGCTACTCATCAAACCAATCTTGTGCAACTATTTCAAACCAATCTTTTGGTTGAGGCTTAGCCTCCTCAACCTGAGAGGGCTCTCTCAAGGGTTTATGATTTTTTGATAAATGTGTAGATGGCTAAATCTATATGAGATAAAAATAGATAAATGATGTAAACTAGTTGTAAATCACATTAGCAAGAGTACATTGGGCTTATGGATTCATGATAGCTTCAGCAAAACCAAAATAATCTACCTAGCATGGAATTCAAGGCATATCAGAGTTCAAGTCAAGGAATAAACATGTAGAAAAGTGAAACACACAGTGAGTTTGTTTATGAAGGAAGTCAAAGCATCATTGATGAATTCTAAGTAACATAAGCAAACACCACTACAATAGAATATTGAAAAGATAGCATCACAACAAAAACATACAAGAACTCCTTATGAATCTTGAGTTGTCAAAGTAGAATTTCTGTATTAGGTTGAAAATAGTCATTTACATAAAACAGAATCTTTTTTCTAACAAATGTCCAACCCTTTCTATTTCGACTTCTTGATATTTTATAGATCCTTTACATCATGAGATAAGCTTCTCCATAACTAGATACATCGAATTCCAATGCTTTGACACCTATTCTAACTATAAAACATGGTATTTATTACAAACACAGTTGTAAAGCTAACATAGAGTCCTATTACAAATAGAATTAGAACTCTTTTGATTCTACTCAAAACAACCTTATCTAAACTTAAATACATCATTTTCCACCTATCATTCCACTCAGTCAAATTCTGATGATGAGTTTCAACTTGTTATAATCATAATGTTGATGATGTTAATCCACTGAAATCTTGGAAACTACTCCCCTATTTTTAGGCTTAGGATCCCTTCAGTTTCTTGAGATATTTTGATCATTTCCAAGTGATAACTTCGAAGCTAATTAATGTTGAGAACATGTTTGACATATGTCCCAAATGATCCCTTCATGCCAGCTGTGTGAAACCACCTTAAATTTCTCAAAACCATGAAAACAGACCGGCGCTACGAAAGTAGCACAGTTTTGTAGTGCTTTTCGTGTTGAGATTGCAACAAGATGATGAGCTTAGTGGAAAGGAGTCACCTTCACTAAGTGGGCCTGCAGGAAATTTTTGGCGCAAAGTCTATTTTTAGACTATGTCAATTTTTATACATATGGATCATGTTCTATGAGTTGCAGGATGCTATTTGTGGATGGTTGGTCAAGTCGGAAAAAATAGATGGACTTCTATTTTTAGACATATTGGGCGGAATCTATTTTTAGATTGCCAGTCTAAAAATAGATATGTCGAATATTATTAGAGCTTAATAATATTTAGACTCTAAACATTATCTTATTCTCTTGGAGCACTTCAGTTCAGTGCACAGATGTGGCACAGGAGCTGACAGAAGGAATTACGCTATTCCTAAGGGTTAAGTGGAGCTATTGCATGGATACTTCAGCTAGAACTCATGTAACAGAGTTTGGTGGAGTTTATTGAGGAAGTTAGTGGAGTTTTATTCATTTTAACTAATCTATTTAATGAAGCCATCCCATAGCATTAATAACGCAATAGAGGCTGGCTATCAAGTGGCAAAATATTGGAGCATGTGTTTTGCTAGATCTAGCTTGATAGTGTGTAGCAATTGAGGGTGTGCATGAGAGCTTGTGAGGATATTTTGTACTATTATTGTTACATGATCTCCATGACATATAATATACAGATAGTTGGGGTTTTTAGCTTTAAGCTTTCCCATTAAATACTGTGTTCATATGTTTGATTGTTTGTGGTTTTAATGTATGCATGCAATTATTTTATTTCTGCATGTGATGATCAATGGTAGAAGAGATTATGTATTATGCATGAAGCTAAAATAGTGTGTGATCGGGAGAATCTTGGTGAATAATATATAAGTTATTCAAATTTATTCAAATTTCTACATGGTATCAGAGTGTTATTGATCATTGGAGCAATTGCAAAACATTGAAGCGGTTGAGTTTTGTGCTGGTGGAATTCGAATTTGCAGCAGTGTTTTCTTGGTGTCGAAGTTGAGATGTCTTTCAACGAATTGCGATTGGAGTATTCCCTTGAGGGCAGCTTGAATTATATTGCATGGAAGGACAGGATGGAGGCGGTGCTAGATGACAATGGGTTGAAGGAGTTCATAGATGCATAAATTCCAAAACCTACTTCTAGTGATGCTGCCGTACTTGACGCATGGAAAAAGAAGACAGCAAAGTGTCAAAGGATTCTGTTGGAAGGTGTGAAAGATCACATAGTATCCAGCCTTCATCGTAAGGCTTCTCCATTCTTGATGTGGAAAGCCTTGACAGATTTATTCCAAAGCAAGAGTGATCAGAGGAAGCTGGCGCTCAAGGATAAACTCAGACACATAAAGATGGAGAAAGGCGACAGTATGCCCAAGTACCTCACGAAGTTCATCCAATGCAGGGATGAGCTGGGAAGTGTGGGGGTGACTGTAGATGATGAGGAATTAGTGAGCTTGGCTCTCCTTGGTCTTCCGAAGAGTTGGCATGCCTATCAGGATTCTGTCAATGGTCGGGAGAAATTGCCAGGATGGGAGCGACTTTGGTCGGATCTTGTGCAAGAGGAGATAAGGCGGAGTACCAGAGACGGATCTTCATCAAAGGCATTTGATGAAGAAAATTTTGCTTTAGCTACCAAAGAAAATAAGGGGAAGAGCAAGAAAGCTTCTCAATCCAGTGCGAAAGGCAAGAAGCAGGACATGTCCAAGGTGAAGTGCTTTCACTGTCACCAACATGGACATTACACCACTAATTGTCCACAGAAGAAGAAAAATAAGCAGGCTGCTGGATCTGTAGCTGGAGAGGCCTTAGCCTCGCAGTTTGAGCTGGATTTTTCATTGATCGCATGCTTGGTCTCAAGTGTGGTGGGATCAGTGTGGTTTCTGGACAGTGGTGCGTCTTTTCACATGACAGGAGATCGAGATTTGTTTACTGATCTGGATGAGAAAGATCTTGGAGTGCACATCGAGATGGGCGATGATGGTAGATATAGTGCGATCGGTATCGGTACCATTTCCTTTGAGAGGGAGTCTAGTTAATCCTTCAAATTGAAGGAAGTGATGCATGTTCCATGATTGAAGAAGAATATTATCTTTGTGGCGATGTTAGAAGACAAGGGATATGATGTTGTCTTTAGCGAGGGAAAGGCTTTCCTGCGCAGTAAGGCAACTGGTGAGACCTGGAGGATAGGGGTTTGAGTTAAGAACCTTTATCAATTGTAGGTAGATGGATGTGCAGCAATGGCAGGCAAGGCAGAAGGAGTGGTGAGCTGGGATGATGGCGAGTTGTGGCACCGGAGATTGGGCCACCTTCACCATGGAGCTTTGAAGATACTGCGGCATATTTCTCTTGAGCTCCCTGAGCTCCTTGCGCGGTCGGATCGATTGCAAGGAATGTACCTTGGGCTGAAAGGCCCTTTCACGAGAAGGATAGTCGCGCCAGTCCTTGAGAGAATTCCTGAATGTGTGTGGACCTTTTTCTCGGTGGCTTGACTGACAAAGCACGGGGTATTATGTGATATTTGTTGATGATTTTTCTCGTAAGGAATCTTGGATCTTCTTCATGCGGAAGAAGAGCGAGACATACTCAAAGTTCTGTGAGTTCAAAGTGCCCAGGACGAAGAATCGGGGAAGCAGGTG